>APFE030302915.1:0-20478 GCA_000404065.3 Pinus taeda
GAACTACAACAATAGAAAGCATCATGGGATACTACTGCTCCTCTCTTCTGTGTATAGCTACCCTATGTGTATACTTGGCAGACCATGTTGAAATTTGCGCTATGGGCAGATCACACCACCATTAAATTCAGCATAGGTGCTTCTCCCTTCTGTGGGATGGAACATCATAGTTTATTTCTCTTAGTCCCTATTCTTGTTGCCCATGCTTCCCTCCCTTTGGAAAACATGTAACATACTCTTTCACAGTCACTTACCTTATGTATAACCAAAGATTCTAAATTCTAACTATCTTTCTGAGTCTCTCTGTGAAATCACCAATGTTGACCATGATAAACACTAATTAAACCCGCAATTTGTTGGGCATTTCAAAAATTAACCTCTCCTATAATTATTTCTTGAAACACCTAATAGGTCGGATCCCTCTTAAGAATTCATGGCCATAGATTTTTAAACTATTATGAAGAGGATTCGCTTCACAATCATTGTGTAAAGATGGTTGTCCTAAGGTCACCTGTCATGGGTTTCAAAAACAAACATTAATGTTTAATTATATGTGTAATGTGGAAAATGGGTAAAGTTTATGGTGGGATTGGTGTAATGTTATAACCTAATCATTGTTTCATATGTTTGTGATTGGATGTGATCTTTATACACTGTGATATACATAAATATGTATTATAGTCATGGATAAACATTTTATGGCGTAGATGATGGGCTATATATGATTATTACTCAGGGCTTTATGACATGTCTCAGCACTCGGCATATACTATAATTACATGGTGTAGTTGGAACGATTTGATTCCCAAGTAACCTGGAGGATTATGGTATGTATTTGGCAAGGGTATCCGGTGTTTGCTTTGATTGGCATTGCATTTTAAATGGTATGGTTATGACCCCTCAACAATCGAATTTGATAATTACTAGCATAAAATATATGTCTGCGGAGCCTCTAATATAATTTCATAACTTGAAACGTATTTCTAAGTATCGTTAGTTGGATTATTTTCACCAGAAAGTTTGTATTGTTTCATGCAATGTGACTTTGGCAGCGGTGTTTAGTACTATGCGATGTGCACACAACTCGGTGTGATTTCCAACCCTTTATTCGTTAATAATGTTGTTTTGAACTATATCAATATGATATGTTGGCTATTGACATGGAATTATTTCACTTGTTTCATTGGTTAAATCATTGTTATGGCTCTGATTCAACCCATCTCTATTGTTAATATGTTTATAGTATCTATCCTCATCATCATTTCCCACTCGAACACACATGGTTGGAACGTATAAACGTGGTATGGGAAACATACCTCAGTTAATGAAGCATGCCTGCATTTCTTTCTTGCATTTACTCCACCACCTCGAGTTGAGCACTTCGATTCTTGTCGATTTACAAAACCCTCCAATGTGGTCATTCTCATTATTTTACAATTCTTGTTTCTCTGCAAGTAAATCCTAGTGGTTAGTAAGTGTTTACTTTTTTTGGAGTTTGGAGTTTGATTACATGGATTAGAGGTGGTTTTTCTAGATTCAATTTTTCCTTGTACCCTCACTGCTCACCAGGTATGTACAAAATGGTTGTCATTTGCTATACGTATCCCTTCGTTGGCAATGAAAATCAATTTTCAATCTTGTGTGTCAAATATAGGTTCGGTCATGAGTTTTTGCCTAACTATTTATGATGTTTTCCCTATGCATTATGACTAAAAACCCTTGAGGCCTTAAGGCCTTTGGCTTATACTATCTGGCATTAATTAAAAGGCCCAATCATGATGGCCATGAGTCGATCCCAAGAAACTCATAGCTATGAAATATTGGCCCCATCCTAAAACCCTAAATAAGTTCCATTAATTCTTATGAATGGTAGGGTACTACATGAAGTTTTTGAAAATAATGGAATACTTGTTTATCCCTTAACCACAGTACCCAATACTTTTTTTTTGGATTGAGGTCACTGAAATATCCTTCTCACCTTCAACATATACCATGTGACCAATCCCAATATTAGTTGTACCAAATTTTACTATGATTTATTTCTTCAAATGTCTTGCCTCTCATAGTGGATATAGGGTAGTAATCATACAAGAATGGAACCCTTTGGAATTATGAACTAAATGCTTACTCTTTTGGGAGGGAATGGAAACTGACATCTGGGATTTGGTGGCCAAATGTGACACTTGTTAAGGAAATAAAGGGAAAATAGACATGTGGGTCAACATTATTATGGATTTAATAATGGAATATATAAAGCAAAATAACATATATGTAGTCATGGTGATAGTTAGTCTCTCTCCAAATATGCTCTTTCTGTTAGAAAATTATATATTACAGAGCAATGGAACAAATAAAATATATTGCAAAATATAAACACATAAAACCATAGAGACATAGATATACGTGGTTCACCCAATTTTTGGCTATATCCACGGAGAAACAGTCAGTCCCTCCTATTATATTATCCAACAAAATGAAGAGATACAACCTATAGCAGATCCATAGTAATTCCCTCTTTGCTTTCACACAATCTCCTCTCTCTTTCTCGCTCAGAATAGAAATCTACATAAACAGATCTACATAAACGCAATACAATTCCCTCATATATAGCGAGGGGTTGCCTTCTAGGGAAAAAAAACCCTTAATTAAACATAACTTCTACCATCAGATCTTTGCCTAATGAACGACCGAGATTGACTATGAAATTACAACATTTTACAAGGTAATTTTACTCGGCTTCCGTTGTTGAGAGTGCAACAATGCTTCGTAGTTTTGAAACCCAACTGACAATTGTTCCACCTATAGTAAACACATACCTTGTGGTGCTCCTCATGTTATCTCTATCACCCACCATATCTCCATCAACATATCCATGTAGAGCAATGTTTGAACCACCAAAGCATAATGTCTAATTTGTGGTACCTCTCAAATACCTGAGAATCCACTTCACTGTCATCCAATTTTCTTTTCCTGGATTGTTCATGTACCTGCTTACAACTCCCAATGCGGGACTACTTAAATATCTGCCCATATCACCCAGTTCTGCAATCAATATCATGTCAAAAATTATACTTCGTCAACATATTACCCACAAGCTAATGATTTAGTTGAATCTACCATCAAAAATCTTATTAGAATCTTGAAGTGGTTAATTAATGACAAACCACATACTTGGCACACCATGTTGAAATTTGCGCTATGGGAAGATCACACCACCATTAAATTCAGCACAGGTGCTTCTCCCTTCCGTGGGATGGAACATCATAGTTTATGTCTCTTATTCCCTCTTCTTGTTGCCCATGCTTCCCTCCCTTTGGACAACATGTAACATACTCTTTCACAGTCACTTACCCTATGTATAACCAAAGATTCTGAATTCTAATTAGCTTTGTGAGTCTCTCTGTGAAATCAGCAATGTTGACCATGATAAACACTAATTAAACCTGCAATTCATTGGGCATTTCAAAAATTAACCTCTCCTATAATTATTTCTTGAAACACCTAATAGGTCGGGTCCCTCTTAAGAATTCATGGCCATAGATTATTAAACTATTATGAAGAGGATTCACTTCACAATCATTGTGTAAAGATGGTTGTCCTAAGGTCACTTGTCATGGGTTTCAAAAACAAACACCAATGTTTAATTATGTGTAATGTGGAAAATGGATAAGGTTTATGGTGGGATTGGAGTAATGTTATAACCTAATCATTGTTTCATATGTTTTCCATTGGATGTGATCTTTATACACTGCAATATACATAAATATGTATTATACTCATGGATAAACATTTTATGGCATAGATGATGGGTTATATATGATTATTACTCAGGGCTTTAGGACATGTCTGAACACTCGGCATATAATATAATTACATGGGGTAGTTGGATTGATTTGATTCTCGAGTAACTTGGAGGATTATGGTATGTATTTGGAAAGGGTATCTAGTGTTTGTTTTGATTGGCATTGCATTTTAAATGGTATGTTTATGATCCTTCGATAATCGAATTTGATAATTATCGGCCTAAAATATATGTTTGCGGAGCATTTCATATAATTTCATAACTTGAAACATATTTTAGGGCCTTGGGCTTATACTATCTGGCATTAATTAAAAGGTCCAATCATGATGGCCATGAGTCGATCCCAAGAAACTCATAGCTATGAAATATTGGCCCCATCCCAAAACCCTAAATAAGTTCCATGAATTCTTATATATGGTAGGGTACTACATGAAGTTTTTGAAAATAATGGAATACTTGTTTATCCCTTAACCATGGTACCCAATAAAAATACTTTTGTTTGGAATGAGGTCGCTGAAATATCTTTCTCACCTTTAAAATATACCATGTGACCAATCCCAATATTAGTTGTACCAAATTTTACTATGATTTATTTCTTCAAATGTGTTGCCTCTCATAGTGGATATAGGGTAGTACTCATACAAGAATGGAACCCTTTGGAATTCACTTCTAAGTAATTTCATGACCCTAATTTGTGTAAATTCACACATGAAAAATAAATGATTGTCATCATGCAAATTGTAAACACTTGGAATGCATACCTTATTGGGTGATGCTTCCAGATTAAGACTAACTATCATAGTCTAAAGTTCTTGAATTAAGGTTATCTTCACCAAAATAACATAAGTGGGCCACCAAGCTACTAGGGTATGAATATGAGATTATCTATAATAAAGATAAACAAAATGTTGTAGCAAATCCTTATATTTATCCTTTCAAAGTTGGTTTAAGGAAGCTGGTCAAGAATTCTTGGAAAATGACACTATCATTAAATTCATCTAGGGACTTTAGGAAGATCCCAACCCTCCTAAGGAGTATAGGTTGAAACTAGATACACTATAATATGAAAAAAAACATTGTTCTAATAAAGTATTATTCCTTAGAACAAAGAACCATAGAAGAATTTTATTGACCTGCTACATCAAGCCACTCTTGATTTCATAAAACATATGAATGAACTAAATGCTCACTCTTTTGGGAGGGAATGGAAACTGACATCTGGGATTTGGTGGCCATATGTGACACTTGTTAAGGAAATAAAGGGAAAATAGACATGTGGGTCAACATTATTATGGATTTAATAATGGAATATATAAAGAAAAATAACATATATGTAGTCATGGTGATAGTTAATCTCTCTCCAAATATGCTCTTTCTGTTAGAAAATTATATATTACAGAGCAATGGAACACATAAAATATATTGCAAAAATATAAACACATAAAACCATAGAGACATAGATATACGTGGTTCACCCAATTTTCGGCTATGTCCACAGAGAAATAGTGAGTCCCTCCTATTATATTATCCAAAAAAATGAAGAGATACAACCTATATCAGATCCATAGTAATTCCCTCTTTGCTCTCACACAATCTCCTCTCTCTTTCTCGCTCAGAACAGAGATCTACATAAACACAATACAATTCCCTCATATATAGCGAGGGGTTGCCTTCTAGGGAAAAAAACCCTTAATTAAACATAACTTCTACCATCAGATCTTTTCCTAATGAACGACCGAGATTGACTATGAAATTACAACATTTTACAAGGTAATTTTACATCTATTTTTATCTTCGGTGGCACTACCCCTGATCCCCCACCAGGAGGGGGGCTCCAAATAATCGTTGCTGCCCGCCTTAGACCCCTCTAGTGGCGTACATTTTATAGGTAGAGTTGCCGCCGCATTACGAATTAGGGTCCAAAGGAGCGATACTTCTGAATAAAGAAGATAATCAAGCTCCACACCCAATAATCTCCCACTTGGAGACTGATTATAGAAACTCCACTGCTGCTTCATTTGTTGGATAATGACTCCACTTTGGACCTGGTTGTTTCTCATCTTGTTCATGATACTTGAAGACTAATTTAAATTGAGAAAAATCTTAGTTTCTCGTTGGTTACAAATTTTGTTAACATATGTGCAACATTTTGGCTAGTATGTATCTTTTCTAGCTTCAACTGTCCATCATCCAATGCTGACCATATGAAATGGTGCTTAAAATGTATATGTCTAGTCTTGGAATGAAATGCAGAGTTCTTTGTAAGATGTATGGCACTCTGCCTGTCACCGTATAACATGCCCAACTCCTTATTCTTACCTAGTTCATCAAGAAACCTTAGTAACCAAATCATTTCTTTACTAGCCTCTATATCAGCAACATACTCTGCTTCCGTTGTTGAGAGTGCAACAACGCTTTGCAGTTTTGAAACCCAATTGACAGTTGTTCCACCTATAGTAAACACATACACTGTGGTGGTCCTCATGTTATCTCTATCACCCACGATATCTACATCAACATATCCATGTAGAGCAATGTTTGAACCACCAAAGCATAATGCTTGATTTGTGGTACCTCTCAAATACCTGAGAATCCACTTCACTGTCTTCCAATGTTCTTTTCCTGGATTGTTTATGTACCTACTTACAACTCCCAATGCATGTGCCATATCAGGCCTTGTGTAGACCATTGCATACATTAAGCTTCCAACTCTTGATGCATATGGAAATTTAGACATATAATCCATTTCTTCCTGAGTATTGGGACACATTTCCTTACTTAGTTTGAAATGACTAGCCAAAGGTATACTAACTGGTGTTGCATTATGCATATTAAATATTTTCAACACCTTTTCTATGTACTCAATCTAAAACAATGTTAATTTTTTATTCTTCCTGTCTCTAGTTATTCTCATACCAAGAATTTGTTTTGCAGCACCCAAATCCTTCATTGCAAATGAGTTCGCCAATTTTCTTTTGAGCACATTTATTTCCTGCATGTTAGAACCTGCAACAAGAATGTCATCTAGATACAATAATAATACAATATAGATGCCATTATTTTTCCTTTTGAGATAAACACAATGATCAGAGTGACACCTAGTATAACCTTTTTTAGACATAAAACTGTCAAATTTTAGATACCACTGCCTTGGAGCCTGTTTTAAGTCATACAAGCTCTTCTTCAACCTGCACACTAGTTTCTCCTTTCCTTTTACCTCATATCCTTGTGGCTACTGCATATATATCTCTTCCTCCAAATCCCCATGGAGAACTGCAGTCTTTACATCTAACTTCTCAAGATGCAAATCTTCAGCTGCTACTAGACTTAAAATGGTTTAGATTGAAGTGATTTTAACAACAGGAGAAGATATCTCATCAAATTCTATACCATTTTTCTATTTAAACCCCTTTACCACAAGTCTGGCTTTATACCTTTTTCTACCTCCATCTTCTTCCTTCAACCTATAAACCCATTTATTCTGCAATGTTATTTTACGTGCAGGCAACCTGACTAAGTCCCAAGTCTGGTTATGTGCTAAGGAGTCCATCTCTTCTTTCATTGCTTGCTCCCACTTCTTCCTAGTTTCTATCTGCACTGCTTCTTCATAACATTCTAGTTCATCAGAATCAATCAATGATACATAATATAATGAAGGAGAGTATCATTCAGGGGGTCTACTTATCTTGGTAGATCTTCTAACACCACTTTCAGGCATTTGAGGTTCTTGTTGTTGTTGTTGTTTTAGTCGTTGACCATTATGATTTTCAGGCACCTTCATTTTTTCCGTGATATCTTCAAGCATTGTATCTTTTTTGTTTTCTTTTAACTGTTTGTTTTCCTGCATCCGATCCTTATACAAAACCTTTTCATTGAATATGACATCTCTACTCCTAATGATTTTGTGTTTTTCATAATCATAAAAGCAATAACCAAAATCATTAACATTGTATCCAATAAAGGTACATTTCTTTGATGTTGCCTCAAGCTTTGTTCTTAATTATTTATTAATGTGGACAAAGGCTTCACAACCAAAAGTCTTTAAAAATGAGTAATTTACCTTTTACCCATCCGTGTCTCCTCTAGAATACCACCATCCAAGGAACTTGAAGCCCCTCTATTTATTAGATAAAAAACAGTATCTACAACATCTGCCCAAAATTGTAAAGGAAATCCTGCATGTAATCTCATGCACCTTGCACGCTCCATGATTGTTCTGTTCATCCTTTCTAACACACCATTTTCTTGTGGTGTCCCTGGAATTGTCTTCTCTCTGTGAATTCCATTCTCTGAACAATACCTATCAAACTCTTTGCTGCAATATTCACCTCCATCGTCTGATCTGAGACACTTCAACCTTTTTCTTGTCTCATTTTCAACCAAAACTTTCAATTTCTTGAAAGTATCAAATACATCAAATTTATTTCGAATGCAATAAATCTAGTTTTTTCTGGTTGCAGCATCAATAGAAGTAACATAATAACAAGAGCCACCGAAAGATGATACCTGAGCAGGTCTCCATACATTTGTATGCAGAAGCTCTAATTTTTCGCTCTTCTTTTCTTTCCCAACTCTAACGAATCTGACTCTCTTTTGTTTTCCATCAACACAATTCTCATTGTATTTTAAATCAACATGCTTCAAACCTAGAAACAAATTTCTTGAGTGAAGAATTTGCATCCTCTTCTCACTCATGTTCCCGAGCCTATGATGCCACAATGTCATATCTTCTCTTGTAGACGTTAAAGCATTAACAGAATTAGAAATACCATTTCATAAAGACAATGTACCAACCTTTTCTCCTTTTTCTATTACCAGGGCTCCTTTAGTTACCTTACATGTTTTAAATGTAAAAGTAGTTACACAACCTTCACCTCCCAACTACCTTGTTGAAATTATATTTTTCTTCAGATCTAGAACATGCCTTACCTCCTTCAATAGCCAATGATTTCCATTTTGTTGTTTTATGAAAACTATACCCTTTCCAATGATTTTACAGGGTTTATCATCACCCAATCGAACTTGTCCACAATCTCCTTGAACATATTCATGAAAATGTTTCCTATCAAGTGTGGCATGGAATGAGGCCCCTGAATCTACCACCCAGGAATCCATAATATTTTCTAATCAAAGGATCAAAGCATCTTGAAACACATCGCTTGTCACATTCGCTTCATGATTTTTTTCTTGATGCGCGTCTCCTTTTTTTCCCTTTTGAGACTTGTAGTCTTTTTTCAAGTGTCCTTTCTTCCCACATTTCCAACACACTATCCTCAATCTGGACTTGGATCTGCGTTTCCTTGACTTACTGCGATATCCTGGGCTCTTTCCTCTTTCCAATTTTCTTCCCCTAGTCTCTGCAGTCAAAGCATTACCTGATGTCTCACAAGAGCTTTTCCATTGCATTTCCTTGCTAAGGATTGCATCGACAACATCGTCAAATTTTAAAGTACTAGATACAGAGACAGAGTTACTAATGGTCATAACTAAACCATTCCAACTTTCTGGAAATGAGCATAGAAATAATAGAGCCCTAACTTCATCATCAAAATTTACCCCTACATAACTTAACTCATCGGTAACTATATTAAATTCATTTAAATGATCAGCAACAGATCAACCTTCTGACATTTTCATATTAAATGAACACTTCATAAGAAATACCTTATTTTAGGTCGAGGGTTTTTCCTATAGTTTGGACAATGCCGACATTAAACCGTCCATTGTCGTTTCCTTTGAAATATTAATGACAACCGATGCCACTAGGCACAACCGTATTGTTCCAAGTGCCTTTCTGTAGAGAATATCCCATTATGTGTCTGTCATACATGTTGGCTTCTTTGTCTTTCCGCTCAATGGTAGGTAAAGATCTTTGTGATACAGATAATCTTCCATCTGTATCTTCCACAACTTGTAGTTTTGGTTGTTAATTTTTTGACCCTAAACCTACCATCTTCTGCCATTACTCTCACTCGAACCAGGAACCCTTCTCTCCTGCGAGTTTATCATCCAAATAGACCTTTGGCTATGATACCAATTGTTAGAAAATTATATACTACAGAGCAATGAAACACATAAAATATATTGCATAAATATAAACACAGAAAACACATAGAACAAGAGAGACACAGATATACGTGGTTCACCCAATTTTGGGCTACGTCTACAGAGGAACAATTAGTCCTTCCTGTTATTATCGAGCAAAATGAAGAGATACTCTGGCATAGGTCTGCTGGAAATAGTCCCTGGAAACATGCATGTAAGCTTGTGGGATCATCTAAAGCTATCTGGATGCTGACATGCCCATAGCATGGGAGCATCCCCAAAGGTTTAATAGCATAAAAACTCAATGGGACTCGGGCACTGGTTAGCAGAAAGGTGGGGATGGTTCCTAGGCATCCTATTGTTGATGTTGAAGGCCTATATGGTGCCTTTTCATCGGTTCCACTTCCTTAACATGACTTAGGATGTATAATAATAGCATAGTAACTTCTTGTCACATGCTTACCTCGGTTGGTCGGTTACTTGGGTAGATGTGGGAGGAGGGTCATTACAGAGTGGTATCAGAGCATTGTTCACTCCTCGTAATGGATGCACAGTGTGTTGGTCATGCATTCATGTCGGTTGCATGTATGTTGCTTATGCTTGTAGTCCATGTGTGTGTTACATTTACATGCTGTTGATCATGGTTATAGTGATGTCACCATGTGAAGGTTGATGGTGTTGTTGTGGGATGTGTCGTCAAACATGCAATTTGAGGTTGTTGTATGTAATTAGGTCATCATGATGTCGTTCATTATTTTGATTTTGATGTGTTGGCTAATATAGAGCAGGAAATGTAGATCATCAGAAGGAGGTTGCGGCATTGGACCTCGAGGTAAGAGCATGTCATCATACATATTTGTATGTTGGGCGTGCAAGTATGTAGGTTAAGGATTTTTATATTCATTATGGTTATGTGTATTCCTTTCATTCTATTGATGTTATGATTACATTCATGATAGATGCATTCTATAGGTTTGAAAACAAAAGTAATTAGAATTTAATAATTGATACACTAAATCTTGATGTTTAAGCCCACCAAGGGATACAAAATTACAAATTGATGTCAATCAGGAGACAAAGAAGGCATTGCAATCAGGAGAATTTGAGAAGGGCATCTATGACATTTAGGTTTTGCATAAAGGAGGCAGCAAATGGAAAATTTACTTAGCATTTTGACATGCGGACTAGTTTAGAGTTGGAAGAGGATCATCCTTAAATAGTTGATGGGACAATAGGAGAACTCGAGAGAAGGTTGTTTGATGGGTTTTCTCATGCTATAAAAGAGGGGGGATCAAGTCAAGAAAACAGGGTGATCAAGTCAATCAGATGCACTTTCAGACAAAGGAGGAGATGTTTGTTCAACAGCTTGAGCATGACACCCTAGAGTAGGTCAACTTGTTTATTTAAGTGCAAATGTGCTATCATCCATAGCTCTTCTAATCAACCATTCGCTATGTAGGAGCATACAATTCAAAGCGAAACTCATGTATGGAGTATGCATGAGAGTGCAGTTGGGCAAGAGTCTGGCATAGTTTGTTTTAATCCATCGTGTAGGGGAACAACCTCGACGAAACATGGGAATTCAAGGGATCTAGAGATAAAGAGAGAAGAACCAATTGAAGGGAAGTGTTTATTGTTGGGCTGCCAACCTGCATGTCAATGGAACATGGACAAGGAGCGAAAGTGGAATATATATGACCTACATTGTATAAAAGGGAAAGAAGCAAAAGCATTTTCATGAGGGGATACTACAATGCCATGAGAGTGGAGTTAGTGGAGAGGGATGGTTGAATGTTCCTTTTGTATGGATTTATGACTTTATATCACTTTTTGAGAGAGAGACGTGGAGAGACTCTTGTGATTGGCATGGTTATAGAACTAGATTGAGGCCACATTGTCTCATAATATTTTTTATGATTAAAATACTAATATAATATTAAAATTGCTAATATAATATATATTAAAATTGTTATTAAAAAGTATTTGAAGATGAATTTTAGATGACGGATTTTTTTTAATCATAATCAATTGCAGTGTTTCATTCTTCTCAAGTACTTAATCACTTTTCTGGGAAAACTTTTATGCAAATACAAAACTGTGATATAATTTTTTCTTTCAAACTTCAATAATAATTTTTTGTTTTAGCATTATTTATTGATTATTAAAAAAAAGGGATTTTTTATAAATAGAGCTATTCAGTTTAACTCACGTATGTTTGCAAAAACGGGCAAGGGATGGAAAGAGTTCTTCGTTTGTAGTCACTTGTGTTTCCGAAAGTGAAGAGAAGATTAGTGAAATAATTATAATATTACTATTATTTTAATATCAAATAAAATATATCTTTTTTAATATCATAAAATATATCTTTTTTAATTGATCAATATAAATTATAATTAAAATTAAAATTAACTTTATATTAAATGAATTTATATATTTAATATTATTATTCATTAAAATCTCTTGAAAAAATATCAAAATTTTATAATAAAATTTAATAGTTCATTTGAAAAGCTCAAATAATATATTAATCAACGGTAAAGCCTACAAGTTTATACAATTATCATTGTTAATATAACATATATTAAAATTGTTATTAAAAGTATTACAATTAATTAAATTGTGAATTTTTGGGGACGGATTTTTTTAATCATAATCAGTTGCAATGTTTAATTCTTCTCATGGACCTAATCATTTCATTGTATTTCAGGCGAAATTTTATGCAAATGCAAACACTAATTGAATTTTTTTTTTCAAATTATTTCGAACTTTATATTTATATATATTTTTATTGATTATTTAAAAATAAAGATATTTTTTTATTGATATTCAGTTTAACTCAGTGTGTTTGCAAAAACGAGAAGAGGGCGGAGAGAGTTTTTCGGTTTAAGTCACTTGTGTTCCCCAAAACAGGTTGAGGACAGAGAGAGATCTTCACTTTAACTCAAAGGATAGAGAGTCTTTGAGGGATTTTATGGTGCTCTTCAACCAATGCAAGAAGAAAAGAGAGTCTTTGCAGAAGGTGTGAGGCACAACAATGAACCTTTAACATTCGACTCTGTGGATTTTAATGTGTAAGGTGTAAATTTGTAGGATTTTAATTTACGTTTTCAGGATGGCAAATGACAACCATAACAATAGAAAGCATCATGGGGTACTACTCCTCTCATCTCCTCTCCTTTTCATATTCATTTGAAAATGAAAATGATAATGGAAGACGAGAGGAGAGGAGAAGTATTATCTGTAGATGCCCTCTCTTGTTTCTTTGAAACGACAATCCACTGCTAGGATTGCAGATGACAACAACAACAATAATACAAGGGAATGACAATTTGAGTTATATTTTAGAATTGCTTTTGTATTTGGATGTGTGTTTGTCAAGAATATAGAGCATTCTTTGTTGTAGAAGAATTTAATTCTGTTTGTTTTGATTATTGTAAAGCTAATGGTATGTAAGTGCTTTTTGAATTGAAATTTGGGAATGGATTTCTAAGAAGAAACACGCGCACATGCATCAGAAGACGCAGAACAACGTCTCAAAACCTTTATTCTCTCATGCTCTTTTTCTCTTCCTCTGCATGCAACTGCCTATTGACTCTTTTCCTTAATGTTTTATTCCCCTTCTTGTTATGTCGTCGCACTTCTCTTCCACCTATCTATCAAATTTATTCCATGCACTGATCCCTACGTCATCACCTTGGAATGATGACCCTCTGTCCTTTCTCACACTAGTTCTCATTAACTCTCACTTTCTCCCAGCTGCTCTTGATGCGCGTCCATTTCCCTCGTCCTGCCACTTGCTCTGATCGAAATCCTCCTGCCCACACTCCCGCTGGCCCCCCTGCCATCCTCATTGTCTTCCTTTCCCATCTCCACCGACCTGCTCTCAGGATTTGCTCCTTTTTTGCCCTGTCCTTCCACCTGCCCTTCCCCCTATCCTCTTCCTCCATCTCCCACTCTTATTCTTGTCCTTGCGCTCATGCTAACACTTCTTACCACTTCCCGATCCCATCTCCGATGACCCACCTCTTCCACATTGCTACACCCTGATCGGGGGTTCTCCTCTTCTTCCTTGTATTTTTGTAGGATTTTCACTAAGTTCTCCATTTCCTCCATCTGATATAGCTCTTCCGCTTTTATATCTAAAGTTCTGCCTACTTGGCCACATCCCCAATTTGTTAGATTATTTTCTACCACATTGACTTTGTTTTAGACATATGTAGCGATGATGTAGTCTATCTTTCTGATTAGCTTACTGATCACTTGGACCAGCCATGCAGTTCTCCATCTTTGGCTGATCTTCTCCCACTGTGTTCCTTGCTATAGATTCTTGACCATTTCGATCGCCATTTTTGACTCTCCTTCTACCTGTAGTTTTTGAAATCGCTCTCTTATCGTAATTTTCAACCCTCTTTTCAAGGCATGAAGCTCTGCTTCATTATTTGTCATGTTTCCACAGTCATAGCATAGAATCTAAGTGTCTTACCCCTATCATCTCTGAATAATCCTCCTGTCTCCGCCTCTCTAGGGTTCCCTTTTGCAGCCCCATCGAAATTAGTTTGATGAATTCCTTCAAAGGGATTTTGAATTGGTTTGCTTCCTCTCCTTTGGTGGTGTGGTGCTTCCACGAAGATGTGTGCAGCATACTTGGTTTCAAGTTCAGGCATGTCATTACCTTTTCTTCCTATGGATTAGTTTTCGAATCCTCCTCAAACCATTTCTCTGCTAGTATAGTCTCTCGTATATTTTGGGTTATCTGGTTCCATTTTTCAAATTTTTCTCTTCTTTCTTCTTTGAAGATCAGGTTGTTTCGTTCTTTCCATATATTCCATAGGACCAATCCTAGTGAGATTCTCCAAGCACGGTTCAGTATTGTGTTCTGGTATAGATTTTTCTGCCAGTTATCTATTGTTGTTTTCATGTTATTTGGATTCCTGTCACTGATTTCAAAAAGTTGATTGTGTTGTTTCTACATATTATCACTGTATTTACAAGCATTAGTTAGGTCCTCCATTGTCTCTACATGTTCTCGGCACAAGACACATTTCGAGGGACCTTACATCCCTTTTTTTTGCAATTGATCCCATGTTAGTGCCCAACTGTGGCACAGGATCCAGAGAAAGAAAGCGATCTACGCCCATGTTTTTTCCTTCCATATGCTTTCCTAGGTATTTGTTTCTTGATGCCTGAGGCATTCTACTTGTAATTGATAACCTTATTTAATTGTAAACATTCCTTTGATCCTATAGCCCCATCTTAGAATGTCCAGTGCTTCTTTTTTTGCTATTTTCCTGGTTTCCATTTCTTTTTCGTATAGCTTCCACTGGGGTGTTTCTGGTGCTTCTGGCCAGTCCTGTTTTTGTTTCCACTTTCTCCAGTATTCTCCTAGGTCTATGCACCAGAATTTTTGCATTGTTTCCCCCTTGGAGATTAGTGTATTGGTGGAATTCTACTAACTGAGGCTTGTTGTTTAATTTTTCTCTCTGTTTCCATGCTTCTTCCTAGAAGTTAGCTTTGTCACCTCCTCTAATTTCCTAGAAGTTGTGGTTGTTGATCAGATCCCTATTGTCGATGGCTAGGTTCCATATTGTTGAACCTTTCTTGTCGCTATGGCTTCTCATCTTTCCTTCGAGAGACCAGGGCATGTCATACTTCCTTTCCCATAGTTTTTTCCAAACGTCAACCCCTCCCTGTATCCATCTCCACCACAACTTTTCTCCCATTACTTGATTTAGTATGTAGGGGTCTTAGAGTCCAAGGCCTTCTTTTTTTAGGGGTTTTATAAGCCAACTCCATGATAGAAGCGACCATTTTTTTTTTTTTTTCTTTCTGTTTTGGGTCCTTGCCATAAAAACTTTTTGAAAATGTCTAACATTTTTTGGCATACTGTTTTGGGAGTCGCTTAACTAGTTAGTTGATATATAGAAATAGATTGTAACACTGACCTTAGTAGTATTACGTGGCTTGGCATGTTCAAAGTTTTAAATGTTCAGCTTTGCATTTTTCTTTGAATTTTTCCGAAAACGGGTTTCCAATTAGCCACTCTACTCTGCTAGTCATTTAGCTGGATGCCTAAATATTTCGTAAGGAAATTTCCTATTTTGAATCCCCTAATTCTTACTAGGAAGGCTTGAGAGGGTGTTGAAGTGTTAAAGAAGAAGATATCAGAGTTATCTTTGTTTATTTCTATCCCTGAGGCACTAGTGAAGTCCGTGAGGATTTCCATGATTTTCCTAGCTTCCTTGAGTGATGCCTGTCCATACATCATTACATTGTCTACAAATTGTTGATAGGTTAATGGAAGGTCATTCCCCCATAGCCTAAGGCCCGTATATTGTTCACTACGGACTTTCAATTTTATATATCTTCCTAGGCCTTTCGCTGCCAGGATAAACAAGAAGGGAGAAAGCAAGTCGCCTTTCCTGAGCCCTCTGGTTGTGTTGAATGCCTCTGTGGGGGATTTGCTGAGCATAATTGACAGAAATCGAGTGGTTACGATTGACATTATCTAGCTTATCCATCTTTCATCAAAGCCAAATGCCTCCATTATTCGTTGTATATACTCCCAGTTCAATCGATCATAGGCTTTAGCCAAATATAATTTAACCAACATTCCTTTGGTTTTTGATTTTTTTAATGAATGAATTGCCTCCTATGCCACCACTATGTCATTTGTTATTTGCCTACCTTTAACAAACCCTGTTTGGTCTTGAGATATCAACCCAGGTAATATGGGTTTTAAACAGTTGACCATTATTATGGCCAAGATTTTGTATATGAAATTGTAGAGTGTTATTGGTCTGAACCCTTGTGGTTCTTTCGAGTGCTCTATCTTCGGGGTCAGGGCCAGAAATGTGGAATTCAGGGTAAGGCGCATTCTTTTGGTACATCTGCACTCCTCCACTAATTTCACTATGTCTTCACCTAAGAAGGACCAAGTCACTTGGAAGAATTTGACAGTGAATCCATCTGGCCCTGGTGCTTTGTTTCTCACCATATTCCTAATTACCTCTTCCACCTTTGCTTTAGATTTTTCTCTTAATAGAGCCAAGTTCTGGTCTCTGCTCATCAAATTGGGGATATGTTGTATGATTTTATTAATATTATCTCCCCTTATAATGTTTGGTTCTGTCAGAAGCACTTTGAAGTACTGTACTAACATATTCTCCATTTCTTCCTTTTGGGTGAGTCGATTTCCTTGCTGATCCATTAAGGAGAAGATTCTATTCTGCTGCTTGTGTTGTATCATTTCTTTGTGGAAGAACCTTGTGTTTCTTTCTCCTTCTTTTAACCATTGGATTCTTGATTTTTGTTTTGGGACTTCTTCTTGTTGTCTTTTTTCTTCCAATTTGTCAATCAACAGCTCTTCCTCTTCTACAAGCCCCTCACGTCTACCCTCATTGATTATTTGCTGCTATACTTTCTTCATCTTTGTTTGGATTTTCTCCTGTTCCTTATGTACGTTATTGAATTCTCCCTTGTTCCATTTCTTTATCTTGCCTTTCGGATATTTTAGTCTAAGTTGAAAGGTGTGCATCTAGTTTCTTTCTCCTATCTCATTCTCATTCCCTTTCCACCATTCCTTCATTTTTCCTATTAGGGTCAGTTCTCTTAGCCAAAATGCCTCAAACCTAAAGGGTTTGTTTTGATTTCCTTGATTCATTTCTACTTCTATTTTAATAGGCCAGTGGTCTAATCGTAGGCACAGAAGAATTGATTCTTTATAGAATATGTCTTTGCCAATGAAGTGTTCTATTGCCAAGAATCTGTCGAGCTGAGAGGCTATTTTTTTTCTCCCTCCCCTTCTATGCTTCCACGTATATTTTTCATTTATAGTTGGGATGTCTACCAATTTTAGTTCTTCTTGAAGATCTCTGAATCCCTCCATTTCTGACTCTTCTCTTTGCAATCCTTCTATTTTCTCCTCTGTTGAGGTTGTCAAATTGAAGTCCCCTGCTATCAACCGGAATTTTTCATCGGGAGTTTACCAAGCTTCTGTATTTGTTGGAGGAAATTCCATTTTCCCACTGGAATATGAGGGCCATATACTGCAGAGATTAGAAACCATTCTCTATTTCCAATTAGACAGAGCCACCCAGTGAGGATCCTTTTCATACCCACCCAATAGTCTACTGTGATCTGTGCTGGGTTCCATAATATTGCTATACCTCCCGCACTACCTTTTGCATCTATGGTCATGCATTCATACTTTGGTTTTATTTTGCTTAGTATGTCCTCCATTCTTCCTCCTGTAATTTTTTTTCTTGTAGTAGCGTAAGTTGAGGTTTTTCATTTTTAGTCTCTCAATTAAGTGTCTTTGCTTTCCTCTGTTGTTGAGGCCTCTTATATTCCAGGATGTAATTATCGTTGGGTTACTTGGTTTATTTTTTGAATTACCACTGATAGTGGTATTACCCTTCCTGTATTCACCAACATTTCTCCCATAATCTGTATAGATTCCTGTAGGTTCCTTCGGCCTCTTTTCATTCCGCCTTTCATGTTATTTGAGTAATCTTGGGAATTTTCTTGGTGCATCCCCAGTTGTTCTACCATCTCCACTTTCCCCTGCCCCTGTTTAACTTGATACTTCTGGAATGTTTCTCTGTATAGTCACTTTTGGTCTTCTGGAATGGATCACTCATCTAGGTGTCTCCATTCATTCAAAAATTTCCTCAACACCTCTTCTTCCATGCTTAGTTCTTCTCCCCTACTTGTATCTATTTCCATTGTAGTGTTATCCATATTCTCTCTGTCTCCCTTCTCCTCCTTCTTTGTCAGCTCACTTTGGGATTTCCTCTTAGGTTTTAGTTTGCCTTGACTCGAGCTGCTTTCCTTTTCTTTTCCCCCCTGATAGTCCATTATTTGGACCTTATTATCTTCTTCTTCTCCTCCTTGTAACACATCAAAGATATTTTTTCTGCTCGGCTGAGCTTTCTGTTCTTTTTTCCCCCGCTGGAATTCTCTCTTATTTGACTTCTCTTACTTTTCACTTCTTGAAATCCTTCCTTATCTTCTTGATCTTTCCTCTGTTGTTTATTCATGTTCTCTCCCTCTTCTATATTCAGAGGGCACTCCTTAAATAAGTGGCCATGCTCATGACATCCTATACATCTGAATGAGATGTGTTCGTAGTCTAGGGTTTGCTGCCAGACCTCTTCATGGTACTCTAGTTCCACTGTGTCTAGGATGGGTTTAGCTATATTCATGTATACACATATTCTTGCATATGAAGTATATCTTCCTTTTTTTTGTCGTTTCTAGTATTTGACAAATCCGCCTATCGTATTTCCTATGCCCTCCAGTATCTTTAGGTCCCAGAAGTCCATTGGAAGGCAAAATAAGCTAACCTACACTGAGGCTGCCAAAAAGTTTTCCTTGTCTGCATCATAGCATTCTTCCCAACATCTCATAAACAATCTAGCATTATAATGGAACTAAGGACCATTTTCAAATACTTTTTCTTTGTCTTGCAAGTTCAAGAATATTATTGTGAAGAAGCCTCTAGATCCAAGCTTGAGCTCGATATGGCCTTGGGGGTGCCATTTTTGCTGAATCCATTTGGTGAGGTCCTTTTTTGTCGGCCATACTTCGATGAACTTGCATATTAGCACGTTGTCTTTCATGTAAATTCTATATTACTCTAGTTTGTTCATCTGTATGATGAATCTCAGTTTCTCCATCACACATGGTAAACATTTATCTCTGTTGCCTGCCTGCCATCTCGCTCAGAGGATCGGTCCTGACATTTTGTTTGTTTCTCCTGCTTATTTTTGGTTACTTGTGTTCTGGCATGATTCCCCTACCGCTATGTCTGATAAGAGGGGATCCCCCCCGTTTCCTCCTCTGTCATTTTGATTTGGTTCCTAGTCTCTTGGGTTTGTAGCTTTTCAGCAGTCTGCAGGTTTTTGGGAACGTGGTGTCGTTTATCTCATGGCTACATCACCATTAAGGTTGTGAAGCCATTCCAATAATGAAAGGAATATTTGTGTGAATTGTAAATTTGAATTATTACATATATACGAAAATAGTTTTTTTTTTTTTTTTAACACGAATTTACAATTTAAATAAGAAAATTAAAACATTTTTTAGTATTATATAATCAAATTTTAATTATATTTAGAAAAATCATTTTCGTTTAATTGTTAATTAGCATAGATCTATCTTAACTCGAGATCTATCAAGCAACCAGATGGATAAAATCTTTAGAGGTTCAAACCTTTTGAGTGTAAAACTTGAGAAAATGTTTACACCTTGAGAGATTTTATCCCTCTAAGAGCTTCATAGATCCCGAATTAAGATAGATCTAGATTGATTTAATTATTAATAATTATAATTAATAATTTTATTTTTAATTTAATTTTTTATTTTTATATAATTTGATTGCATCAAAATGTTTAGATAACACAACATAACATGATATTACAACATCTCTTTCATATTGGCTTCCAAATTGTTCAACTCAAAAGTGTAATAAATTAAATTATAAAATATTTTGAGTATGAAATGAGAGATGGTTGGTCCACATGGGGTAGCTCAAGCGGCAAGGGCCGTGGAAATGAAGTCTCACCGAACCGGAAGTCTTGGGTTCAAATCTTGGGCTACCCTTCCCCCGTTGAGGGGTACTTAATGGACAT
>APFE030302918.1:0-17914 GCA_000404065.3 Pinus taeda
ATAGAAATAATTCCAAGATGGACAAATTTGTTGAGTCTTTGCAATTTGAGTGTTCAAGGAGTTTTTAGGGTGTTGAATATATTTATGCATTCAAAGATGTAATTTAAGCAACAAAAAATTGTGATATCACCAACAATTATATAGCTGGATTCCAAAAATGGTTGACAAAATAGTCCAAAATAGAACGTTTAAACTTATCATCTCTAAAATGCCATATGATAACAATAAACAACTATGTCTAACAGCACTGTCAGTTGACAAAATAGAGAGGTATTTATGTCATAGAAATAACTCTAAAATGCAGAGAGTTTAGGCATATCTGACTCAGGGATGGGAAATTTAGATGGGCATAATGTGAAAGGCCTATTGTAGAATACTACTAGTGAGAACTCTTTTCAACTTTTTTGCACGAAGAGAGAGAAAGGCTGAGCAACCAGCATAATCACACCACAACCAAACTATGTTAGTAAAAGACACCACTCACTTACAGAAATTACATTACTTATGTACAAACAAAAACGATCAGTGAACTTTGTTGGTCTAAAATTACATTTTTTACTGAATAGCACAGTATTTACTTTACTTTGCCTACGAAACAGTGCAATATTTGAAATATGCCATGTCTTTAGATATTTAGATATTCACTGACTGAAGACATCTTCATCACAAAATCAAATAATTAATATTGGACATATGGAGGCATACCTATTTTTCAAAGAACCCAGAGAAGTCAAGATCTTTAGACATTGCTATCAGCTGAAAGGCATTGATGAAACCAGGCTGCTTATCATTTGTCACCAAATGCTCCTATAAAATCCAAATTTGTCCCCAAATTATCCCTGTTAATTTTCTTAATTTATGCAATTGCCTATACGATAGATCATAGCATAAAATAACCAATGTGTACATTTCAGAACCCTTTGAATATAGTATTCATTTGTACATCATAAGAACGTTTCGAATATTATGGAAGTCTCACTTCTGTGATACCAAATGCAGCGTGTACATCATCTGAATTAGTTTCTTGTACATCCCAGGGCTCTGCGGGAGGGTAGTAATCTTTCTTAAACCACTCATCTTCACAAAATAGTCCAAGATAGAACTTTTAAACTTATCATCTCTAAAATGCCATATGATAACAATAAACAACTATGTCTAACAGCACTGTCAGTTGACAAAATAGAGAGGTATTTGTGTCATAGAAATAACTATAAAATGCATAGAGTTTAGGCATATCTGACTCAGGGATGGGCAATTTAGATGGGCATAATGTGAAAGGCCTGTTGTAGAATACTGCTAGTGAGAACTCTTTTCAATTTTTTTGCACGAAGAGAGAGAAAGGCTGAGCAACCAGCATAATCACACCACAACCAAACTATGTTAGTAAAAGACACCACTCACTTACAGAAATTACATTACTTATGTACAAACAAAAACGATCAGTGAACTTTGTTGGTCTAAAATTACATTTTTTACTGAATAGCACAGTATTTACTTTACTTTGCCTACGAAACAGTGCAATATTTGAAATATGCCATGTCTTTAGATATTTAGATATTCACTGACTGAAGACATCTTCATCACAAAATCAAATAATTAATATTGGACATATGGAGGCATACCTATTTTTCAAAGAACCCAGAGAAGTCAAGATCTTTAGACATTGCTATCAGCTGAAAGGCATTGATGAAACCAGGCTGCTTATCATTTGTCACCAAATGCTCCTATAAAATCCAAATTTGTCCCCAAATTATCCCTGTTAATTTTCTTAATTTATGCAATTGCCTATACGATAGATCATAGCATAAAATAACCAATGTGTACATTTCAGAACCCTTTGAATATAGTATTCATTTGTACATCATAAGAACGTTTCGAATATTATGGAAGTCTCACTTCTGTGATACCAAATGCAGCGTGTACATCATCTGAATTAGTTTCATGTTCATCCCAGGGCTCTGCGGGACCACTCATCTTCATAAATCTGTGCTATTGTTATCGCTGCAAGAGGCAGTCACATTTGATTTTGTCATGAATTTTGAAGTATGGAATAAATCCAAAATATAAAATCTTATGAAATTGTAACAAGAGTAAGTAAATGTGTTTTAGCAATAAGCACCTCTTTGGCGAAGGGGTTTGCAGATGCCGAGAATCTATTCCCTTGACTGTTGATTGTGGGGTTTTCACTGCCCCCAATTGCGTACATTTCCCAGTGAGTGTAGTCATCGTTTACCACATGGAAGTATCCATGCCTGCACCTGCATTCATTCATCCATTCATTGATGTTCATTTCTTGATGAGACAATCACAACCCCTAGAATGGAGGGAAAGGGGGATTTATTTACCTGGGCATTCTCTGCACAAGACCTTCCCCAAAATGATTAAATGCAATCGTGACCTGCATGTTAACATCGGGAGTATAGCTATCACTGTGACCCAACAACATCACCTATAATGTTCACACAAAAACAGAGCAACTGTCATAATTGTTCCAAGAGATTGCGATAAGAGTTGGAATGAAGTGAAAATTTTGCACATATAAGCTAGCTACATTTTATTTTCTCAGGGTTTAACTACAGTCTACTTTAGAGTCCTATTCAAACTCCTTAATGTAACTACCTCATTGTGGTGAGTGAAATGGTTGTTTGAAACGGTAATAGCAGTGGATCCCATGATGGCGTCAAAGAGACCGTCAGCACAGTTGGACAAGGAGACATGGTCCACCCAAATGTGGCTTCCTCCAAAGATGGAGATTCCATCTCCATCGCAGATGGTTCTCCACCCATAATGCGTGGGAGAGTCCCTTACCATAGCATTTCCTGCAGGCTTACAATCATGAACGTGAATGCCATGTATAATGATGTTAGTCACATACTGAACAGTGATGCAGGGCCCGTTTGTAATTTGGAAATTGACGCCTCTTCCGTCAATTGTCTTGAAACTGTTCATGATCATCTCCTCCTTCAGTGTGATCACCATGTCTCTCTCGAAGACGATCCAGAGAGGCTCTGTTTGAATCACGGCATGACGCAGAGTGCCCGGTCTCGGATTCACAGCATCGTAGTCGTTGGGATCCGTGACCCGTTAAAACCTCCCATTCTTGTCTCCAATAGCATTCCTGCCGAAGCCAATGGCGCAGTCTGCCAGACGTTTATTGTTACGGTCCCACTCGGGGTCGCAACGCCAGCAATCATCAATGGGGTTACCAGTCCCGCATGACAGGTAGGCCAGATAATGCAATATGGTTTTAGAAACAATTTATAACTTACGCTCTGTGGTCTTGGATCCAAATTCCTTGTGATTAGATTCCTGACCCCATGAGAGAACCATTAAGGGAAGGAAAACTCCGCTTTGCAAATCTATGACCCAATAAAAACTCTACCATCAGCTGATAGCTGATACAAGGCCAATGCCTCAACTATCTGCGACCCTTCCTGGAACCGCAAATACCAAATCTTTTCACATGGGCAGTGCTTCAAATGAGAGGAAAAAATCAGAGTTTTCTCAGCTTGGTATGTACGTCAGCCACATTTGACCCATCTACCTTTGCTTCTGATAAAAAAACCCAATGTTTATCTTGATCCTGCCATTAATAAACAATTTTAGATCTACTTTCCTGCGTTCAGTGATAAAGAAACAACACAAGCCCATGGCCTGCAAAGCCTGCAAGTCCTTGATATCTGCATTGCCAGAAAAACAAGAAAAAGCAAGAAAATTGTCCTTTCGGCCCCTGTACTGCCCGTCACTCACTGATCTTCAATGTACTCGATCGCAGGGGAAATATTGAAAAGAAATCCTCATTGGGGTTTGGGAACTGAGGATCTTAAACAGACAGGTAGTTGAGAATGCGCGGCCCTCCCCATCCTCCTGGCCCCCTTTCTGCAGAAAAAGCTCGTGCACGGACGCACTGGCTAGGTAGACGGACTGTTGCCCTGGGTTTACTTATTTTTAACTAATAAAATGGATTTTTGGATTTTTGACGGTAGAGAATTGTTGAATCATCTAACAATAGATCTAACGGTTCATATTAGGACAGGGAGACATTTAGGAAAGTTCATTTCAGAAGGAAACGCCTTACGGCGTAAATAGAAAATTAGTAGATTAAGAGTGATGTTTATGGAAAATAGTGACAATAAGCCCTGAAGTTTTAGAACGATCATATTCATTTAATTCAAAGATTCACTCATTTTTAAATCTTTCATATTTCCAATTAATGACAAGAAAAGTTAATGAGGCAAGATAAATACTGGGCCTCCAAATGTTCTGATCATCACAAACGTACATGAAATCAATAGTGGTGAGTTCCAAAACATGCAAGAACTATCAAGTGCGAAAGAAATAACTATGTGGAACAAGAGGTTCGTGGATTCAAATATGTATGCAGAATAAAGAATATGTGCAAGAGGGAATATGTGCAGCAAAATGTGTGGTGACAAAATATATGTATAGACCAAATAAAAAAACATTGTTCCATAAATCAAATTTGGCTAAGTATAAAAACAATTAACAACAATTTAGAATGTAAACAAGCACAAGGTGGGACCAAAAGGACATATTTAATTTATATAGATTAAAATTAAAATAATCACTGTAAAACATAAATCTAAAACATGTTAAAAAAAATGAAAAAACAATCACATTATTTAAACAACACCTATCTAAACTGTAGGATTATATAGTCGAACTACAAAATTATCCAATGTGTGGGGTTGCATGAGACCCACATCTTCTCATGTCCTCATACCCGAAGAAAGAACTTTGGAACACGACTATGCAGTTCAATTAATTTGTCAATTTTTAGTCTAAGTTTTGCGGTTCATTCTCATAGAGTAAATGGAACATGACCTTTATTGTGCCTTCAACGATTGAGAACTATTTGAAATAAGTCAGTTCACAAAGGTTTACAGCTAAAAAGCGCAGATTAAAATAGGCTGCAATTCCATCCCTTAAATCATTATACTCTCTACTTCGAATGGAGATTTTAGTCGTCTCTCCCTTCTTTTTCTTTTGTTTGATTGATTAAAGACTCTCTCAAAAAAACACCAAGACAATTGGTTCTTGACTCTTGGAGTGCTCACCTTGAAAAACCTAACAAATGAAGTAGTCACATTAGGGGCATTTTGAGGTCTAAAATGGTTAAAATAATAAAATAAGGGTTATGATGTTTTAAAGAAAAAGAAAGAAAACTATTTTTTTATTGTATTTTTGACCCATCTCCTTATAGGTTTACTCAAATTTCAAGAGTAGACACCCATTGGATGAGCAATTTAATTCCACATTCAACGAGTCACCCACTCTTCCTATTTCTAAGAAGACCCACATCGATAAAATTGAAGATACATTAAAAAAATATGTTGAGCACACTTTTTTTACGTATCTTAATTTTTTTCGATGTGGGTATTCTCAGAAGTATTCAAAGTGGGTACTGATTGGATGTGGAATTTAATTATACATCCAACAAGTCTCTACATTTGAAATTTGAGTAAACTTATAAGGAGATAAACTGAAAATCCAATTAAAAAAACTACTTTTCTTCTTTTCCCTCCAAAATATTTTCCCCTAAGGATGACATCATCATCTTGAATCCTATTGGTTTTTTTAAAGTTAATTTTGTTAGTACATTTTTTATTTTGAGACCCCTTTTTTACCTCAAAATTCCTCTAATGCATAGTGCATTCAAACTCTTGAAACTGAATATACATCACTGAGTCTTTCTAAAACTTTTTTATTTGATTTTAGTTTGGTTAAAGGTTTTCCACTGCAAGGTAACCCACCTAAAAATGGTACTACAAACTAGTTTTAGATACACATACAAGTATAATTGTTTATACGAATTTGAATTATGATCCATGAAATTGTTTTTTGTGTTTTTTTATTGTTGCATGGTCATTTATATTAATGAATGAGTAATCACACATGCCCTCATTTGCTATAAATCTTCTTTTTTCCTACAGTTTTCATGGTCTAAAGTTATTTTGCCTGTCAAAAAACACAGTATGTACAGTTGTAACTCTCTTGTTTTTTACTTAGCAACAACTGAAGAGGAATTTATAGTTAAAAAATTTAATTTTTGCTTCTGAGAACAAGAGCTATTGATTGTATCAACATGAATATGTGCATATATTAATGTCTATAGATTTGTGTCATAAATGTCCAAGAAGATAGTCAAAATTGGAAAGGAATTTATATTACAAGATATACTTCCAATCACTAACAATAGACTTTAATTCCTATGAAATTTATTAATTTCATTAACAGAAATATTTGTCTTATATTAATGTTTATAGATCTATGGGATGGGTGTGCCACTTGGAAAAACCTTATAAAAACTAAAAGTGGTGCAACAAAAACATCTGGTGAAGCAATGTTTTTGCTTATATAACACATGCACAAAACTAAAGTTTTCTTTTTTGTCTCACCTTGTACAAAGGCAAATTATACATTTTTCTCACCTTGTAGGGAGCTAAAGCCTGCTTTTTGTCACATCTTATGTGTAGTAGTGGAACTTACCATATCACCTTTGCAAATACTTCCGCACACTACCTCTACACAGTTCTTGCTTCAATCACTAGCACTATACATGCCTTTAGAAACGTCCCATGCTTTGATGCCAAATTTTCCAACAACTAAAATACATAATTCTTGTTTCACACTTCTATTCGTCGCGCCAATAATTCGAGAAACACCTTATAAAAATACCACTTCGCAACATGAAATTTTTGGTAAGAGTTTATTGTCTCTTTCTCTTACTGTTAAGCCATAAGTCCTTCTAGTCCCATGATGGAACATGAACCTTTGTTAAATGAAAAATCATTTTATGATGGCTACTGTTAATTTGCGATGCTCAACAATTTTAGATGATGCACCATGAATTCGTGCCGGGGAACTAGTTCTGTGGTGACATGGCCTCAAACTCCACTTTGGCCAAATCAACATATATAAATTCCATTTTCTAATTGCTACATGCCAATATTTTGGGGTTGACACATTAACATTGTACATACGTTCTTACACACACCTCCAGTGCAGACAACACTCTTGCACATGTACTACACACAAATTCTTTTTCGAAATTCCCTTTGCACAATTTTCTCAACGTTATTACCTACTTGCATGCTACCTATTGTAATTATAAAGACAAGAATTGTGTATATTCACCTCGCAGGACTTGTATAAAGGCATGCTTGTAAAGGTTAAAAACAAAAGGCGTACTTTAGCTCCACGCATACCTTTTATCCACCAGTTTTAAACTTTGTAATATTTTTTAAAAGGGACACTTTAGATAACATCTTCGTAGAAGTCATTCCTTGAGATGTACTCATAATGCATCATTTAAAATTTCCAATAGCCACTGACTGAATAAAATAATAATTAATAATATAATAATAAATAATAAAAAAAAAAAAATAAAATGAAGAAAAAATAAATATAAATAAAAAATAATATAATAATAATCACAAGAAGGGGATTTTTCTCATTTAACACATGTTCATCTCTTACGTCTACACTATATGTAAATACGTATGTGTTTACAACAAGAGATTATGGAGCAGTGAACGAGAAACGAGAGACAAAAATATCTTATGATACAAAATGAAAAATTTTACGTCATGTGGTGGGAGTTTTAGTAAGTGTTCCTTAGACAAGATATGTAAATTATTTATGTTAGTTATTGTAAACTTTGTTGTCGCATAGCAGGACTTATGTAAAGGCGTGTTTTTAAAGAGTAAGACCAAAAGGAAGACTTCACTTGTACACATGCCTTTAATCCAACAGTTTGACCCATGCACAAGAACTGTGTGGAGGTGAGAATGCATGCGACAATGTAAAAGTGGCATCATGCAATACAAACATAGAAGTGAAAGAGGTAATTTTTTTTTTAATTCACAAATTATTTAATTGCAAGAATTTATTAAATTTTTTAGATTCTACTCAAAAATATCTCCAATGGTATTTATATAAAAATTGAGCACAAACTTAGGAACAACAATTAATGTCTATTAGACATGTGCTATAAGTCTTGTTGCTTCAAAAAGCCTACTAAGTCAAAAAATTGTTGGAAGAGAACTGAGGAATAAGGCACGTGCAGAGCTAAGGCATGCGCAGAGGTAGAATGACAAGTTTCACTACTCCATACAAGGTGGGATCAAATTCCAAATATTTAATTTATAATTATGTTGAATAAGAGGCCCAAATATTTAGACTTGGGCATAAACGTTAAACAACTCTAAAGAGAAATTGTAAATGCTACAATTTATACAACCATACCATCTTTCCACAACTCATCAATAATTATGCTTAGAATAAATTTAACAATAAACTATAAAATCTAGGTCCATTTTGTATACATTAACACAATGAGACAGATCAACCAACAAAGCTACAGAAGTAAGAACTCAAACCATATTTTAAAATCAATATTATACATTTAATACACATCTGAAATTCGAAAATCTTGTTGAATGTTTATATTCATATCATAATTAATTAATACATCTACATGTTGTCATACAATTTAGAGCCAATGTTCATTTTCATATTGATCAATGACAAAACATTGCATTTAATATAAAACCTCTAAGCACAGCTTGGAAAACTCATGGTCAATTAATACTTCTTCCCACTATGATAGGATTCAGAGCCATACAAGATTTCATTCAAAATGTTATCTATAATTCTTCACAACATTCGTGAAAAAACTCAAAATATAAAAAATAGACAAGATGATACTGCAACAGAGTAATAAAAGATGTCAAATATTTTTTATGTCAACAATGATATCGTCTGTTCAAATTGTAAAGGTTCCAGTTCTTGAGAATCTACGTAACAAAAAAATATTATCTGAGATGTCTTGTTTGTATTGATCACTTAAAAGGGTGTAATTTAACTTTCCATCTCAATGTTTGATTGTACACTAAACATTGCATTCATTAAATAATAAGGTTTTGCAACCACAATTTGTGTAATAAAGCATGTTATCTACTAAACATTGCATTGTTCTAAGAACTTTTTCACACTCATTGAAAAACGGCTTGTATGGAGGGAAAAACATATCAATTGGCTTGAGTATTCTAGTAATTTGCAAGTATGTAAGGATTAAAAAAGAGAAGGGGGGAGATCAAATAATTGCAAAAAAGGAATAGAATAATGCTTATAAAAACTTAAGTTGAAGTTGAAAACTTGCATGCATATGTTCTTTCAAAGTTTGCAAATAACATTTCATCTACCCATTGTTAAGTGCCTTAAAGAAACTTGATAGACATGTACAAATACTATGTTATTCTTTTGGGTCACTTCAAACCATGTCATTGAAGAAAAGCATAATTATATTTCTACTTGTTATATCTTTCTATATTTCAGTAAATTTTTGTATATATTGTTCACCCAAATGCACCTAGAAAAATTGAGGCAAAAAGTTCAATTATTTGCAACAAAGAGACTACGAAAATATGAATTATTTAAGCATGAACATAGAGCAAAAAAAGGAAAGTGTAACAAGGCAGACTAGAGAATAATGTGGCACTATCATTATTCATTTTACCAAAGTTTAAGTTTCAAATTAACAATTTTTTTGTCGACAACCGGGATCTTGAATCGTGATTTATCTAATGTTGATATGCTCAATTTTGACCATCAACGTGTACTACCACTATTAACATGAAATAAACATGCAAATTTGAAACAACATCACAAGACCAATGAAAACTCACTGCGACTGTAGCGGTTTTAGTTGTAAGGATCTTTATAAGCATCTACATATTAAATTTAAGACAAAATACAAGATGTAAAACTAAGTTCTTTGTGAATATTATAGTCAAGGAAACTGCTACAATGATCTTGCAACCGCTTATCAGCCAAAACAATTATCTTCTAGTTAGTGTGAAATCCTTCCTTATCTTGGATATTCATATTAATGTTTTCAATTGTGTCTGAGCTCTCAACTCCCAAAGCCAATGTCTTCCTAGACTCACATATATTAAATCTGTCTTGCTAGCAATTTTGCACACAATGTGTTTCACAGAAGAAAAAAAAATGCTCTAAAAGAACTAAATAACTTAAATTAGTATAAATAAGTCAAGTTACTAATGACACATCTAAAAAATAACAAAGTTCAATCTCAAAATTCCCAAAACACAACAACAATGATAGTTTCCATATTCGAAATCTAAAATAAGGACATTAAATACACAAAAAATAAATAAATAAATAAATAAAAGAATAAAAAAATTGGAGTGTGTAATAAACACAAAGAATGAGATTTAAATTTGACAAATACAACTTGTTTTGTGTCTATTTGAATCTATCCCATTTTCCAAACACATACTCATTCTTACCCATGATGTCTATTTAATTTGCAAAATTGAAGTAGACTTTTTAACACACTAAGTTTTTCTAATCATCTCTGTGGCACATAATGACGCTTGCAATATTTAAAGTAAATGTTTTTCTTCAAATCATATAGGAACAACACTTCCTATTTGTTTCAATACATACCTTTCAAAATTACTTGAATGTTATGTACCATAAACAACACAGGAAGGATTATTGATGTTTCCAATGGCACTTTTCTGTAAACTCCTTGTATCCCTATATAGTTACCATTTGTCCCTCCCATGTGACTTATGTGAGATGGACAACCTAATAGATACAAACTTAGTACGAGATTGTCACAATAAACCTCGATGTTTTAAAATTGTCTCATCCACTTAATTCAAAGATTCATTAAATCTTGTGATGATGACAAGTGACATACTAGAAATCTATTATACACTAAGGCAACATGTCAGAATTGACAACCACTAAGAAAATAATTGTACACAATAAGAGGTATGTGAACATGCCAATCTAAATAAAAGAGTTGGAGAAGAGATAGTGTGTGAAATACAATAAATGTGCAAAGGAAATGTGTGCATAGACCAAAGGAAACAAAGTTTCTTCCAGAAAAATGAAATTTTCCAAAGTATAAAAGAACTTAAATGCCTCCCATGTGACTTATGTTATATGCCACAACCTAATAAATAAAAACTTAATAGACTAAAACCGATTTTTATAGAAGATGACTACAAAAATCCTTGAGCTAAAACCATCTCTTCCACTTAATTAACACATTCTTTCGATTTTAACACGCTTGATATCAGTAACATTGAATGGCATATGTCCTTCAAAATCTTATGATCATGACAAGTGACCTACAAGAAATCAACAATATCGAGTGATGGAACATGTAATAACTGTTGTATCGGAAACAACACAAGGATTATCAACATTACCAATTTCACTTAGCTATAAATTCCTTTTTTTCTATATGGCTACCAATTGTTAATCTCTCACATGTGAATTATGCTAGATGTGACATCCTAATAAATAGAAACTTAATACATTAATGTCATTGTAAATAGGATATTATCACAATAAACATCAAAATTTTAAAAACCATCTCGTTTAATGAATTCATAGATTCATTCGATTTTGACACCCTTTATATTATTACCATTGAATGCAAGAAAATTTAAGGCAAGATAGATATTGTGCCTTGAAATATTGTGATCATTTCAAGTGGCATACAAGAAATCAATAATACACAGTAAGTAAGAGGTATTTGGACACATCAATGTGTCTATATATTTGAACTTATTTTCCAATATGATAAATTCAATATTTCTTTTAGGCTCACCTTCTATAGAGCAATAAAACTTACCCTTTTATGTCCAGACTTGCACACACACTTTCGTTCTGCATGGCTTTGTTTCCAACAAATTTCAATTCTGCACCTCTTTGTTCTATACATACTAACTCCATACAAATTTGAGCTAAAGTGATATTGTAATCTTCAATGTTAGATATTCATGCATTCTTAGGTAATTGTGTCAGACTCGATAAGATTTTTTAAACTAGAAGATTTACGACGTGAGTATGAGGAACACACTAAAATTGTTGTAGGACATCAAATTTTCTATTATCGTGAGACTTTGTTGTCTTTGGCTTCCCATCAATTGCAACCCATTGTCTTACTCTAAAGGTGCAAGTTCTTATATGCAGTAGTGTGTCGTGACATCAATCTTTTTGTTAAATTACATATAAATTTATGCCTCGCAACTTGGTCACCTGGTCTCAGTGGCACAAGGAGGTGCCCTAGAATAGTGTCACTTATCAATTGATAGATTCATTTGTATCAGTCACATTTAATAATATAGTCAATAATAATAATAACAAAGATAAAAATGGATCAATATTAAGTGTTACAAAGTCTGTGTGCACCAAGGAACACAATTTTTTCTTCCGCAAAAATAGAGTTTGTACTTGGCAACCATAAAAGCACTTGATAGAGAAATTTCCCGAGTCAACATGCACAACATACATCAAATTTTCTGTCATCGTGTGACTTTGTTGTCTTTGACTTCCCATCAATTGTGACCATTCTCTTACTCTTAAAAAATCGTCATTAACTCTAAAATGTCACTCATGTGTGTGACTTTCCTTGGATGGGGTAGGTTAATAAATATAAACTTAATACATTAACACCAGTTCTTATGAGAGATACATGTAATAAACCTAAAATTTTTAAAACCATTTTGTCCATTTAATTGCAAGATTCATTCCATTTTAGCATTCTTGATATCAGTACCATTGAATGACAGACAAATTTATTGACAAAGGATAAATATTATGCATCAAAATCTTGTAATCATGACAAGTGAGAATGTATGAGAAGTGACTAATGCAAAATATCTAGTTGCATGAAACAAAAAGTGCGTGGTCATGTGCATAAGAACAAATATCCATGAAAGAACCACAGAGATAATGTGTGTGCAGACCAAGCAACACAAACTTTCTTCCACGTGCATGAAATTTTTCTAAGTATAAAAATACTTCAGAACAATTCCAAACTTCAATTTTGCACATCATGTAGTGTCTAAAAATATTTTTTATGAATATCATTTGAATGAAAACAAAACCTCAACGTAAAGATTCCCTCATGGAAAATTACCAACAATATGAAGCAAACACTTGATCAAGTTTCCAAAAGGCACCCATATAACAGGAGAAGCACATCTATGTTTATAAATACACAAAACTTGAAAACGTGTAGTAAATGAAGAAAATCAATAGCTATTACTAATTCCTATGAATTAACAATGTTACATCCATAACCTCTCCATGCACATTCCGCAATATTTGAAACTAAGTTTCATGAATATCATTTAAAAAAAAAAAACAAAATTTCAACATAAAGAGACCCTTACAGAAAATTACAAACAGTATGAAACACACACTTTATTAAGTTGCCAGGAGGCTCCCATATAAAAGGAGAATCACATCTATGTTTATAAATACACACATAACCTAAACATTTTCCTCAAACCAAAGAAATCAACAAATATTACTAATTCATTTGAATTAACAATGTTACATCCACAACCTCTTTTGGTTGTTCTCCGATTATGATTACATCATCCTTTCTACTAAAAAAATAAGAGACAAATTTCGTTTTACAATTATTGTAAATTTCCATAATCTTTACACAACAATTATGCAATTTAATCAAACACAAATTCATCACACAAACAACTCAGAATCTTGGTAAAAATGTTGTACATATAATCATCAAATTTATGAACTTGTTAAAATCATTATACAAATAAAACCTTAGTCTATCCACAATTCTTGTTATTAATGTGAAACAAGAAACCGAGAACAATGAATACTAATATCTGTAATTTAACAAAGAATACGACAAAAAAAGAGTAGACAATGATCTAAAATCTAGAAATTCCATATTTTGACCTCTGAAACTTTAAAAAAAAAATTACAAGGTCAAGTAATGATATATCCAAAAAAGAACAAAGAAAAATATGAAACACTTGCAAAATAATAGAACACACATAATTTCCATCTTTGAACTCCATTGGCACTCATGTGAATATGAGGAATTAGAATAAGAAATTCAAATTTTATACCAACTTACCAAGTCTATATTAACTGATACCAACAAAGCATGTACATATTCAATCCTTGCCTATCTCTACAAGTGAAACAATGACAAAGACAATGCAACAATTAACAGAGAATGAAACATCTACATCATTGTATATATTTATTCCATAATTCACATACAATGTATTGAATCAATGACTGTGTCTCTACAGGTGAAACAATGACAAAGATAATGCAACAATTAATAATGAATGCCTGTATATGAATATGTCTCACTTGCCAAAATGGTGCCAAACTTAAGCATAATAAAAAAAAAATTCTCAACTCCTTTATCAACGTTGTATCAGAATGTGCATTTCATTCACCAAACTGAACCATGCCTTAACACAACAAGTCTTACTAATCAAATTCATGATACATAATGATATTTTCAAAATTTCAATCCTCTTGTGTTGTTTTTATGATACATAGCAGTTCAAGCAAGCTTGGACATCTTCAAATGATTATGAAAACACCACTTACATTTGGAATTGACAAACAACAAAAAAGAAACCTCTAATCACTTAATAAAGACACCCGACATTTTTTGAGTGATACACACTTGATCCTTAACAAGAACACATACATATATTCAAAATATATAACAACCTGAGAATTGGGTCCAATAAGCCTGATACCCCCGCCACAATTTATACTTGCACAGATGAAGCAACAAATTTTTTTACTACAAAGATTGAAAACATACAACACAAAGACAAAGTAATAGATAAACAAGCTATCTAGGAGCACATAACATCTATGAATTTACACAAATAACAAAATCAATTGATAGAACTAAAAAAGGGTACATTAGACATCATGGGAATGCAAGACTCACAAAATCATCCCCTAAAAACCACCAAGAAAAATATAGTAAATTGTACGAAATAGAGCCAAAAAAACACACCACATATTTTTTTTAGAAACAATAATGAAAATCATTAGCAAAACCACAAAAAAACCTTCATAGATCAGAAGGTTATGACAATAAAACCCTACACACAATATTGTCCCATCATATAAAACTATGATAATGGGAACTTACTTCAGAACAATGGTAGTTGTACCTCTCAAACATACCTAAAAAACCATTGGAGCCCAATATAGCTGTCAATATAAAATTCCACTACAAAATCAAAATCCCCTCTCTACCCTACATGATATTTAAAATTCATATCTCAAATAAACAACTTCTAGAAACAGAAAACCTACAAAAAGCTAAAAAAATATTTTTTAACAAAAAAAATAAAATTAGCACAAAATCCCTAAGTGCTATGAAATAAAAAAAATATTCTATAAACACACAACTAAAAATCCTAGAAAACTAAAATCAAATTTGATAAAAGCATGCTAGAAAAGAAATAGAAAAACTAAAATCTTACAGGTAATAGTAAATTGTCTCAGGCATTCTTGATGCACAATGAAAATCCATTTTTAAAATCTTAAACATGGAAAAAATTTAAATTCTAAAGACCTCACACATTTTCTAAACAAGAAACAAACAAAGGTAAATATAATGCAATAGATCTACAAATCCCAAACTCTTGCAGAGCCCAAAGAATAAATGAAAATGACCAAAAACTCTTTAACATGCCATATCTCCTTTCAAATAGAAGCTCTCTCTTCAACTCCAATTTCTGCTAGTGATTTGTTGTGTTCACGATCAATATTAGGCATTGTATAATATGTTAGGTTTTATTCAATTTATTTTTAAGTTGCTGTAAAAATGTCATTTGCAACCGTAGATAACTAGTCCAATAAAAATTTGTAACCAATCAGAAAATACTTTAATAATAATTCATTTTATTTTTAACTTTTTTAAAGAAATGTCACATCTAAGCTCAGGTAATTAGTCCAATCAAACCTTTTAACCAATCAGAAAATAGTTTTTTTTCAAATATTTTAAAGAATAATTTTAAATTTCAAAAAAGTAACTTCAATAAAAGAATGTTGCAAAACATTTGAAAACATTAGACAATTTTTTTTGTCAACAATAAAAAACAAAGCAATTTAACTAAAAAATGATTTCCATATTCCTTGTTGTGGCAATGACTAATAACAACAATCTCTACAATATTAAATTTCGGTGTGTAAGTGTGAACACTAATTATTTGATAAAAAATTGGCAATTTTGTGTATCCATGGTGCAATAAGTGCATTAAAAAATGTGCCATATATTTTAATGTATCCATATATTTAATATGCCATTTCTCTTAGCATCTTTTTTCATTCTTGATCAATCACACATGTAATTCACAAAGTTGGGTTCTCTTAGACCAACCTAAGTCCATCTTAACTCTGGATCTTCCAACCATCGAGAACGGATCAATTCTCTTTTGACTCTAAAGAGATTTTCACCTCGAGAGAGATATTTGAACCCTCTCGGTGCTCAGTAGATCTAGAGTTAAGATGGGTCTATGCTAGTTTAATTATTAGTGTTTAAATAGGCCACATTAGAGAAGATTAAATGGGGGGAAATGATGGTTTATGAATACCACGGGAAAACCATGAGTTGGAGAATTTTATGTTTTTTATTTTATTTTATTTTGTTTTGTTTGAGTCAAAATCTCAAGCATTATAGTTCAAAGATTTGTTACTTTCTTTATAACATTAATAAACTAACATGGAATTATGGACTCTACAAACCCTATCCCTCTACAACCCTAGCTCTCATCTCCCTTGCACCTAATCACCAGCCAGGAAGGGGCTCCTCCCCCTCCTTCTCCTCCTCCCCTTGATGTTGTTACAATGACATTCTAAGAGTTAATTGAATCATTGATGAAGAAGTAGAAGACTAAGGAGACAAACTCCAAGTTTGTAAGGAAGGATGATAAAATTCCTTTTGTGCCACTCCCTCCCACCTTCCATCGCTCCATGCTCGCATTCTCAGATCATTCACTAGTGGGAAAATTCACCAACATGTGGTTGTCTCCCAAATCCATAGAAGAATGGGTAGAGAAAAAATGGAAATCAAGGATGAAAGGTGGTCTGGGCATATATGCAGTCGGCAATGGATATATCAAATTTTTGTTTGAATCCAAGGAATACAAGGACATCATCTTCAGAATAAGTCCCTACTTCTTTGGGGAAAGAGGTATGTACATAAATAGATGGCCAGTAAACTTTGATTTGGATGAATATATTCCAAATGTTGTTCTAGTCTAGGTAAAGTTATCGAGGCTTCCTCTATCTTGCTGGGGAGATGATTATCTCAGGGAAATAGGAAATGGAGTTGGAAGATACATAGATATGTGTTGAGGTTGATTTGGAAAAGGGGATCCCTTTAAAAATCTTCCTCATAATGGGGGATCAGAAACACTGCTAGGTTCTATATTATGAGTAACTTCCATTCAAGTGTCGAGTCTGTCATGATTTTGGGAATTTTTTCCACGACTACAAGAAAGAAAAGCCTAATCAAGGGGAAGAATATCAGGCTCTATAAGATGAACAATGGAAAAATCAAAGGAGAGGCGGCACTAGATGCAAGCATGCCTTAAATAAGTTAAATTTTTCTCACACCAATACTCTCACCTCTTCATCTAATCCCTTTGAGTCCTTGCACCATTCAGGGGAAAACCAAATGGAGGAGACATAGGACTCCCAAGAATTTTCTGACAGAGAGGATAATGAAACATAAGTGTAATAAGAAGGGGGACCCTGGAGTCTCCAAAGGTGGGTGTGGAAAATGAAGTCATTCTAGCCTCAGAAGGCTTATCTGTAACCCCTAGTCTTAAGGCTCATGACCCACTGAAGTCTAAAGTTGACAAACTTGGCCTGTTTTTTTCCAAATTCACCTTATGGACTACATTCCATCCAGGTCATCCCATCCTTCAGGTGGTCCTAGAAATATTATTGCCAAAAACATGTCACACCCTCTAAGCAGGTTGGATGAAGCAAGAAACCATGAAACATAAAGTATAGCAAAGATATGACGTAGATA
>APFE030302919.1:0-24118 GCA_000404065.3 Pinus taeda
AATTTATTATTTTTCATTATCCCCTCTTTACGGTTCGTTAGATCATGAGAATATCTTTGTTTGTGATCTTGAACTTTCTGATCATGACTATCGTGATATTTTCATTGATTCATTTGATCACGATATGATTTTTTGACTGTTGATATTTCTAAGCCACCGGTCTTTGATGATCCATATTCTAGTGAATTGGAACCTCCCTAAGCTATCAAGGCACTTCATCCTAAGCTGATGATTATGTCAGGTTCTCCTAGCCTTGAGGTCAGTTCCACTTCTAATCAGAAATGTGTTGAACCTTTCTAGGCTCCTCATCACTCTACTATACACGTTGAAAGTCATTCCATTTTAGAATTTTCACATCATCCATCTGTATCACACGATCCTCTCACTTAGTCATTGGATGAATCATATGTAGCAAGCACTGTTGCAAAACGAAAATTTTCTTCTTTCTTCATGTTTTCTCATTTTTCAAGTTCGAACGTTTGTGCATGCATGTCTTCAACTCACAATGCATTTGAACACCATGATATATCTGCAGAGTTCTTTTCATGCACATTTTATTTTTACTTCTCTGTGTGTTCATTTAAAATTCGAACATTTTGGTTCATATTGGCTTATATTTCTTGTTTGTTGGTATGGTTGTATATCTTTCTCGACATTCATTCCCTCACCTACATAGGCCAGCTAATGCACTGGTGGCTACATTGGAAGTATCACTTTATGTAAGTAATGCCTATGCTCTATTTAGGTTAGGAGTAGGAGTATTTTTGCTTTTCTTTGTTGTTTCTTTGATTTTCTTTAGTTTGTTTCATTTTGTTTGCTTCGCTTCTTTCCTTTAGTTTTTTTTGTTTTTAGTTGTAGGTTAGCTTCCGCATGAGACCGTGTTTGGCTTCTAAGAAAGCTTAGAAAAATCCAAGAGGAAGTTGTATTACTATGAACACTTGGTTATCTATCTATTCCCTCTATTTATTTCAATCTTTCATTTCTTCTAGTCGATGATGCCTTGATGGAAAATACATTCCTTTCGGAGAGAGTCATTGTGAAATCATGATGCTTGCACTTTTAACTAGTACCACCTATTCTAATCAGTCTTCTATTTTCGGTTAACCCTTGTTAACTAAGTCAAGTAGAGTAAGAAGAGGACAAAAACCTTAACAAGTATGTTAGAGGTATATATAAATATCCTTCTCTGAAGGGATAACCTCTTCTGGTCTCAATAAGTCGGGATCCCTCTTCTACCTCATGAAATAAATAAGTTCCTATGCACATTTCTTTGAAAACATAAAAATGAAAAAATGAAATAAAGTGCGAAAGAAGAGAAAGGCATCTTGTGCAGAGAGGTGAAGAAAGTAACTCTTCTGGGGTACTGCCTAGGCTCATTGGAAGCAGAGGAATGCTTGTGTTCCTAAAGTGACTCTGCTGGGGTATTGTCTAGACCTGCTGGAAATAGAGCAACACCAAAGATGAAATTAAAACTATAGTAATATATTTTACTTGTGTGTTTATATACTCCTCATCCCCAATCAAAATAACTCAGTTTGACTTTTTTTGGTATGTGTGCTATCAATGAAGAGAATGGTAGGAACTGCATCTTTAACTCAAGCTAGGTGAAGAAGCTATGATAATTGAAGAATTGAACAATACTTTCGAAAGTGTTAGACTTGCTCTTCATGAGACAAGATCCATACAGAGAGCTAGAGTTCTACCAGTGTGTCACCAGTGTTGTAGTGGATACAACTACGCTACAAAATGTTGCTTATGCTTCGATTTTGAAGCCTCGCTTATTATCCACAAAAACTCATCTCACATTGATCCTGGTATTCATGCTTCGAATAAGACTTATATTTTCATTTTTTCTTGTTTACTCACTTATCTGGTTCTTCTAAGTCACAAGCTAATCTCCCAACTTGGTTTCACAACAGTTCTGGGCTTGCATCTAGAAACTGCACAATCCTTGAGGGTAAGCAACCTTGATGATGGGAATTGCACAATCCTAATTGCCAGTGAGCCTTGAGCTCAAAAACTGTGTATTCATGGGAGGCAACCCAACATTGAACCTATAAATTGTGCAACCCTCACTAAGCTTAGAATTTGCACAGTGCACTGAGCCGGAAAGTTACTCAGTTCCCCATAATTACTTAGTCTTTCCCTGTAGTGTGCATGGAAACTTTCTGTGAAAAAGAAAAAAAAAGTGAAAAGCATCCCTAAAAAATATGGATCTATTTTTAGTATCCCAAAGGAGGCACTTGCACTATTTTTAGAAACTTTTGCCAAGTGTTGTTTTTTCCTTGATTTTAGGCATGCACATCATAAACCCTAATTCACCAAAATCTATTTAATCCTCACTTCTAGAGCTCATTTGCACACTTGACCTTGGAGCCATATCATTCTAGAGGAGATCAAGGAACCTTCGCTATGATCGTCGTTGCTTTTCTGGGCAATTTTTGCTTTTGTCATCTTTTGCCACATTTTTGTTGCTTTTTGTCATTTGGCTTGTGTGAGTGTCATTTCACTTATTTATCTTCATGATTCATGGTGTTTTGACTTGTTTTGACTTGTAGAATTGTTGTTTTAAGTTTTAGATTGCCTTTCCCAACTATCACATTTTTTTTCCTGTTTTTTCACTAATGGTCTTTGTTGCAGTGACTCTCCTTACATACTTGATTTTCCTTCCATTTGATTAATTGATGCACATGATCTACCTTGGCTGTTGGGACTATGCAGTGTGCGGTTCCAACAGGTAGCCAATCTCTCTTGCCATAGAAAATTATGCAATTCTCCCCATGAGATGCTCAGTTTGCTACTTGAACTTTCCTTGTAAGTAGATTTTCTTAAGACTGACATTTCCTTTCCATGGGTGTCCTTTCTGTCCCATAGTTATAACAATTGTTGAACACCTCTCCAACAGTCAATGTTACCATGGAACCTAAGAGAGATGATTCAAAAGAAAACAATGAGAGAAGAATTGGGGAAGCAGTGGAGCAAACATATTAAAGATGTTTTTGCAAAGGACTTTGAGGAAGATTTAGAGGACCAACATGTATATCTCAGCATTCGACAGTTAGGGATATATAAGGTTGCATGCAGGTATTCCACCTTCCCGTGTGTAGATATCATTATATGGATTGTCTCACTCATTGATAAGAATACCATGATATTGAGCAATGCCCCAGGGAAGAATCTTACCACCTTCCAGGTAGAAGACTTTCAACAAATGTATCACTTTCCTGAGCTAGTAGAGCACATGGACTCACTTTTCTATTCCACCCACAACTATGTGAGCACAAGAGACATTCTCAAATGTTGGGTGAAAGAGAAATCAAAGTTTTGATAGACACCCACCCATGTGTACAAGACAAAGTCCCTCAGGACAGCTTACCAACTCTTGGTTATCTTTACTTGCACAATCCATGGTCAAGGGAGCACGAAAACATTTCTTGAAGGGTGGGAAGTCTTGTTGGACCAAGTGGTGAATGATGGGAATCCATTCAATTGGTTAGATCTGTTGGCTCGACAATTGAAGGCCCATGTAGCACAGGCTTGGAATATACCTAAGGGTGAGAAAGCAAGGTTCTATATGTCTGCATACTTACTAGATGCAATATGTACACAACAACAGTTCCCTGACATGAACTGGACATGGGCACAGTGAGAAACTGTCATGAGCATCTACTCCAAGTTTATTTTGAAATGTAGTTATTGAGGAGTAATGGGACGGCTAATGACCACTTCATCATCCCATTATACAAGCTTAGCTTTGAAGAAGATCCACCTTGCATGTCATGAGAAGAAATGGAGGAAATAACGGACATCATAGATTGGTATGCCTCACTAGGTGGCATGTTCATTAAATTGTTTAGGAGAGGGAAGCCTCCAGATGTTTTACCAAGGTATGCCACTGAAAAAATTGTCATGCAAGAAGTATCATACCATCTCACTACAAGGTTGTTAGTAGTGCCGCATAAGGAAGAAGAAATCACCATGGCCCACTCTTCCTTTGCATATTGGATTATATGAGATAAAGAACTTGAAAATCTTGGATGATGAGGAAAAGGAGAGTGATATTTGAATTTGACACTCAGAAGGAATTTAATCCATATGATCCCCACAATATTTGCAAGAAAGATTGTACGAGAGTTTACTTTCCATGGATTGGTGGGGCATTGCAATGGCCAAAGGAGGATCTATGGAGGAATTGTTACAATGCCTCTAGAATCTATGAGACGATCAACTTAGTAGGGACCTCATAGGCTGCTCCACAAACGAAGACAACTCCAGAAGAAATAACAACAAAAGGAAACAATCCTATGCAGGACAAGGGAAAGAGGAAGTTTTTTGACAATCCAGAGGGAGAAAAAAGATACAAGATGAAAGCATATCCTATTCTCATGAAAGTATCTTTGGTAGTAGAAACAAAGAGGAAGCAGAGGATACAAAGAGCTTAGCAGAGGAAGAGAGAAAAGCATAGGTTGCAGGAAGAAGAACTGAAGCTGTTGGAGATAGATCAGAAACTGAAGGAAGAATAGGAGTTGAGGAGGAGAGAATGAGAAGAGAAGCAAAAGTAGGAAGAATAATAAAGGTAATATGCAATGAGAGAGGAAAAAATTTCATTATAGGTTGAAGAGAAGGAACAATACCAACCATCAGCTAAGGACAAAGGTGAAAAAAATCAAGATTAGGAGCTTGCTCAACAGATTGAGAAAATGAGTAAAGTGAAATGCATGGAGATGGAACAAGAGCCTCAGAATGTAGATGTTGATATGATGCTAAGATAGCCATAGGTCATCCCTCAGTATCCACCAACTCCAACAGCAGAGCTAGTCTCGAGCAAGCAAGGGGGTGTTGTTCCCCTTGATGATGTTCCAGTAATGGATGTGTACAATCTATCATTCGAAGAGTTCCAATGGAGGATTGTACAATAATGAAGGGAGCACTTTCTAGTTGATCACACATCACTTGCATTCATTAGAGAAAGGGTAATAGTGTTGGACACTAGGAAGCATCCAAATTCCATTTCCGAAGCCAACTTGGACTATGCAGGAGAAACAAGGTCAAACATTCATTATTTGATGACAAATAATGAGAAATTGGCACAAAAGTTGTAGGCTACCAGGAAAGAGGTAGAAACCCTCTGCACAACAACACAAAATGTAGTTTCTGCATAATTTTACTTAGAGTACATGAGAGAAACGATACTTGCTTAAGTATCAACACTTTGAGAAACCATGTGGAAGCTCTATGAAGGGTTTGCCACCATACATAAAGCAATTTTTTGTTTGCATGACTTATAACAACATATCAAAGAGTTTGTTAAAACTCTCAAGAACATACAAGATGACATGGCATATGTGCAAGAGTGGACAATGCGATACAAAGGGGAACTGCTTGACTTAATGAAGAAAATGAAGTCATCGGTAGAGCTCGAGAAAGTGAAGGTTTGAATGTTGATTAAAAACAATAAGAAGATCACCTCAATCATTAGTAGTATTCAAGCCTCATATGTATGGTTGCTTAGTAGTTTGGATGTATTGGTGAGAACACACTAGATCCCATCAGTCGGTTCCCTCACCAAACCCAAATCCAAGAACCAAGTTGGATAGGTGAGATTGAAGAGTACTTGGAGCATTTGAGACAAAATGCCACCAGGGAAGACTTGGAGCTAAATAGATAGAACATGCAAAATTTCATCAGTGGTCTTGTCCAAGTCAGAACAATATTTCTCATGCTTCAGAACGAACTGGAAATAGGTTCCAAGATGGTGTACCCAGATTCCATGGAGGCCAGAGTCTACTTCCATCTGGACACCATTACGCATTTTGGAGACATCATCACATAGTATCAAGCTTGGCACTAGTATGTGACTGAAGACCAACAAGTGGAGGTTGATGAGCTAGACTTCACCCAAAATAAAGCATCATAGTGTTGTGTCTTGTTAGGCTGTCAAGTTGTCTCTACCCTATTTTGTATTATATGGGTACAAGTGTAAAATGTAATATTATTTGTAATTATGTTGTAAGTGAAATTCCAAGTGAAAATATTGGAATATGAAGAGTCATTATGTAATGTAATGTGTCACTTTTTAAAGAAGTTGAAAAGTCACGAGGGTAGTCCAAAGGTCACAAAGGGTAGTTTAAGAGTCACCCCTTCTTGTTATAAATAGAACCTCATAACTCATGTAAAGTGCTTTTGGGAGCCAAGCTTTTGGCTAGGCTTAGGCTTAGGAAGATCCTGGAAGTATTAAGAAGAGCCTTGGCTTCTTTGTAGCATAGAGCGAGTATACTTCTTTGGAGGAGCAGGTTTTCTTGATTGTAATGTTCCACTGTTGGGGCTAGTAGTCGTCAATGGTGTATGTATGAATGGAGCTTTCATTTATAATAATAAAATCAAAGCCAACACTCTTTCATGCATATGTTGTGAATATAGCAGGACTATTCTTGTTTTATTTGCGATGTATGTTATTTAACTTACACTTATGCTTATAAACTATTTTATTTGCATTTGTATGAATCTTGTTGAATGCGTGTTGTTGTATTAATTCATCGATTTAAATTGTGGACTATTCCGCATATTAGCTTGTGATGTCATTCTTCTCGTGTGTTCTTGTTGATGGTGTTGGACTTGCCAGCATTCAAGGCATCTCCCCGGTAAGAAGTCCCAACAAGACCTCAGACCATGTGGAGCAGGAGTCCTAGAAGTGGGTGGTAATGTAATGCCTTGGCTACGATAACACAAAGAGATAAGTATGATAAGTTGTGTTGAAGTGTGTGACCTTGCAATGAGTCAAGTGAGATGCATGGGGGTTCTAACACACGAAGGGGAAAAGGAAGTGTGCCCCTTAGATGCCTGAAATAGTATGTATCCTAAAAGGAACATATGAGCGCAATGGCAACACAAGCTAAAATGAAGAATAGTCTACAAATTAAAGTGACCGATTAATCCAACAACACACATCCGACAAGATTCATGCAATTGCATACAAAGTAGTTCATAAGAAAATGCATAAGTTAAACAACATACATTGCTAAAGATATCAGAATAGTCCAACTAACATAACAACGTATGCATGACAGTGTGTTGGCCCTGTTACTATTATTATAAGTGAAAGTTTCATTCATACATGCACCATTGACAACCACTAGCCCCAATAGGGGAACATTATAGTCAAGAACACCTGCTCCTCTAAAGAAGTATACTTGCTCTACGCTGTGGAGAAGCCAAGGCTTATCACAATACTCCCACAACTTTTATATGCTTGAGCCTAGCCAAAATCTTGGCTCCCAAAAGCCTGGATTAAGAGTTATGAGGTTGTATTTATAACAAAGGTTGGGGTGTCCCTTGACATTCCCCTTTGTGACTCTTTGACTACCCTCATAACTCTTAAACTTATTTACAAATAACTCATTACATAATATGGTGACCTTTCATATTCCACTAACGAAACTTGGAATTTCACTTACAACATATTTATAAATAATATTACATTTTCCTAATGTACCCATGTGAGACAAAATAGGTTTGATATAACCTAACAAGACAAAACACTATGACTCTGAAGTTTAGGGAAAGACCAACTCGACAACCTCCACTTGGTGCTTCTCAATGAAGTACTCATGCCAAGATTGGTAGTGTGAGATGATGTCCCCAAACTTCTTGATGTTGTCTTTCCAATAGTAGACTTCTGCCTCCATATCATATGTATATATGGTCTTGGAAACTATATCCAAGTTGTCCTGAGGCATGTGCAACATGGTGTTGTCCATGACGGGACCAAAATGTACTTCTACATGTTATGTGCACTGAGCTCGAAGTCATCCCTGGTGGCCTCTAGCCTTAGCTACTCCATGTACTTGTCAATCTCTAGCCATACTTGGTTCTTGTGTTTAGCCTTAGTGAGGGAACTGATTGATGGGATCCTATGCGTTCTCACCATGACATCCAAAATCTTGTACAACTGTGCATATGAGGCATGTATGCTGGTGACGAATGGGGCGAGATGCTCATAGTTCTAGATCGACATGCAAACCTTTTCTTTCTCTAGCTGTGCTTGAGGCTTCATCATCTTTGGCAAGTGAAATGGGGCCCCTTTGTACCTCATTGTCCACTCTTGCACATAGGTGATGGAAGGATGTATGTCCCTAAGAGTTTGAATTTTTTTTTTTCTCTATTGCTATAAGCCATGCATATGGACAACTTCTTTATGCTCGGTGACGAATTTGTCATAAATCTTCCACATGGTAGTCTCAAGTGTTGATACTTCATCAAGTATCACTTTCCTCATTTATGCCATTGCAGAAACTGTGCATTTATCTCTGAGTTTTTCTACCTTTTGCCTAGTCATTTGCAAGTTCTTTACTATTTATTCGTTCTTGGCCAACAAGAACTTAAAATTAGAGCTTGTGGCTCCTGCATAGGCCAAGGTGGCATAAAAAATGGCAGCTGGATGTTGTCTGACATATGACACTATCACCCTTTCCTTCCTGAATGCAGGTGACGTGTGATCATCTAGGAAGTGTTTTCTTTGCATGTGTATAATCTTCTTCTACAACTCATTGAATGACAAATTGTACACATCCATAACAAGATCATCATTAAGGAGAGCAACCTCTCCTTTCTTTCTCGGTACTGGTTATGATTCTAGTGGTGGAGGAGTGACAAGTGACCGTGGGTTCTATTGGCATGAGGTTGGTGTCTTCATTCTATGTCTCATCCCCCAACTCCATCTCCATCACTTCAATAAATTTCTTAATCTGTTGAGCAAGCTCCTAATCCTACATATATTCACCCTCTTCTTCATATGCCTGTTGTTCTAACTCCTCAACCTATATGGGCATTGTTTTCTATGTCATCACACCTTTCCTTTCTTCTTGCTCCTGTTTATGCTTCTCTTCCCTTTCTCTCCTTCTTAGCTCCTGCTCTTCCTTCAAATTCTTCTCCATTTCCTACAACTTCCATTCTACTTCCTCCAACCTTTGATTTTATTTCTTCCTTCAATCTGCCCTCTTTATCTAATGTTGCCTCTTTACCTCCATTACCAAAGCTTCCTTCTCAGTGATAGGATCTGCTCTCATCTTGTAGCTCTTCTCAACCTTTGGGTTCTCAACAATCTTCGTCTTACCTTTTTCCTACACCATATTGTTGCTTATTGCTGTTGTTGTTGTTTCTTCATGTGTTGTTGCTGCCTGTAGAGAAGCCTTCCAAGTTGTGGCTATATTGATCGGGTCATAGAGATTGGAGCCATTGTAATAGTACCTCCAAGGGTCCTCCTCATACCAGTAAAATGTCCCATGGATCCATGGATAATACACCTTTGCACGGTGGTTCTTCCAAATACTATGGGAATCATATAGATTAAAGTCCTTGGTGTTGAACTCAAACTTTAATATCTCCTTAGCTTTGACATCAACATCTTCCAAGCTCTTAATCTCATACAATCTGATCCTCAAAGTAAGGGCAAGCCATGGTTCCTTCTTCTTCCTGTGTAGTCCTAATGATAACCCTATGGAGAGGTGATATGAGACCTCTTGCATGACCAACTTTTTTGTGGCTTACCTTGGTAGAACATGTGGAGGCTTCTCACCACCAAACACTTTGATGAAGGTGCCATAGTGTGAGGCATACCAATCTGTAATGTTAAGTATCACCTTCAACGCTTCTTGGGACATGTAAGGTGGATCTTGCTCAAAGATCAATTTGCACAATGGGATGATGAAATGGTCAATTAGCCTTGCCATTACCCTTCAGTAGCTGCAATCAGAAAGAAACTTTCAATAAATATTGACGATAGTCTCTTTCGGTGTCCACGTCTAGCTCATGCCAGGAAACTATTGGTGGGCACAGATTGCATCCAGTAAATATGCGGACATGTAGAATCTTGCTTGCTCATTGTTGGGAAGATTCCAGGTGTTGGTCACATGAAATTTCAACTAATAAGCCAACAAGTCCAACTAGTTGAATGGTCTTCTATCACTCACCAACTAGTCCAATATAACTAGCCAACCTTCAGGAAAGGTCTCGATGCTCTCTTGATCATATATTCAACATGCAAAGATGATAAATAACTAGTAGGCCTTTCTGAGAGACTTTGTGTTGTATACATAATTGCATGTCTTCCTAAAATTTGACAACTCTTTTACCCAATGCTTGACTATATCTCTTGTATTCACCTGGTTGTGGGTGGAATAGAAAAGTGTGTCCATGTGCCTTGCCGGCTGAGGTAAGTGATACATCTGATGATAGTTCTCTGCCCTGAAAGTGGAAAGCTCCATCCCACTGGAACTGCTCAATGTCATAGTTTCTGAATCTATGTGTGATACAGTCCAACTGATAATATCCACACATGAGAAGGCAGACTACCTACATGCAACCTTGTAAAAGTCTAACCGTTGGATATTGATATAAAACTGTCGGTCCTCTAAGTCCTCCTTGAAGTCCTCTGCGAAAGTATCCTTGATCTGCTACCATGTCAACTTCATGCACTTCTTAATGAATAACTTAGCGTCGACATAAAATGGAAATTTAATTGAAACTTGTTCAAATTATTCCCCAGTACTATTCTTGATAGTTTCCTTTGATGTAGCTCTCTTGGAAGCCATGTTAACTATAACTGTTAGAGATATGCTCAACAACTACTATAGCTGGAGATAGAGAGGACACTCATGGCATGCAAATATTAGCTTAAGACCAAAAGAACTTCAAGAAAATATCAAGAAACAGACTGGGAAAATATTGGGAGGGATTGCACAATATTGGTTCACAGAGGTGACTAGATTCCTACTGGAACTATGCATTGCACAGTCCCAGTAGTCAACGAGGGAGGCTTGCTGACTGGAACTACACAATGTGTAGTCTAGTATGGGAACATGCCAGGAGAGACTGCGCATTGCGTAGCCTCAGTGGCTAGGGCTGGGCGGTTGGATCCTAGAATTGTGCATTTGGAGCTAGGCCAAGGTAGCCTTTGTGAAATTCCATAAGCCGAGGTCAGGGCCTTGATCTCCCATAATTCACAGTGCATGCAAGGGAAGAGGATATCCAGGCAAGGGAGGCCCAAATCTACCGAAGAGGAGTGGGAAATTGAGAAGATCTAAAGGATGGTGAGATGTTGAGTGTAGATATGACCAAGTGATGATGCATGTAATTAAAACAAGTCCAGGAATCAATCAAATTGAAGGAAAATGAAGCATGTGGAGAGAGCCGCTGTAATGACGACCGTTAGTGCAAAAACTGGGTAATGCATGCGACACTCAAGAAAGTAAATGCAAAACTTAAAACTTAAAACAACACTTATATAAGATAAAACAAGTTAAAATTCTAGCAGTCATTCAAAAAAACAAGTAGAACAATACTCTCACAGGCCAAACAAGAAAAAGCGATAGAAAAAGTAGTAAAAGACTAGAAAAGTAAGACTTACTTGGAAAAGCAACGATGATCACACCGAAGGTTCCTTGATCTCCTCAGGAATGCTAGAGCTCTAAGATCAAATGTGGAAATTAGCTCTAGCTACATAGATTAAATATATTTGGGTGATATAGGGTTTATGACTTGAAGGCCACAAATCAAGGAAAAAGTGACACTTGGCAGCAGTTTCCAAAATAACTCAAGTGTCTCCTCTAGGCTGCTAAAAATATATCCTTATTTTCTAGGGATGTTTTTTTATTTTTTATTTTTTCTTTTTCAGGAAAAGTGGTCATGCATTTCCCATGGATATTGCACAATTTTAGGAAGGAATGGGCAACCCACGGGTTCATGCACGAAGCAAATTTTGAGCAAGAGGCTTCTGCACAATTTTTGGGACTGAGTGGCTCTTGGCTGCCTCTCAGGCTCTATGTAATTTCCCAACTAAAGGTTGAATTTCAATTGGATTTGTGCAATTTTGGAGTTGAAGGCTGACTGTCAGCTTGGACTACATAATTCCCAAGAGCGAGGTTGATTGCCCTTAAGGATTGCACAGTTCTCTAAGGAAAGCCCAGAATTGGGTGGAAACCAAGTCAAAATATTGGATTGCACGTTAGACAACAAATAAAGTAAGAAAACACAAGACATGATGAAAATATGAGGCTCAATCAAAGCACAAGTGGCTGGTGTTATCGGGAAATCTAGTGTCCACTCGGAGCTGCTAGTCCAACTAAGACTGGTAGCTATCTTAGAAACAAACAAACTAAAACTACTTTCGCTTTTCTTTATGAGAAGTAGATAAGAGGGGAACAAAGGACACCAACCTCAGTCTTGCGCTTGGTTCCTCTCCTTTCTGATAGATCTTTTCCACTTCATCTTCATCTACCTAGCTTCAAAGAGCACCTATGGAATCAAAGCAGCATAATACTATCGAAGAACAGATTTCTACAATCATAAGCAATACAGGACCAGATATGTATTGACCACACAAATACATATATCATCAAACATACAAGAATGTGGAGGAAAACTTGAATAGCTTTATTAATATCAAGAATAGCAAAGAGGATTACAACCAATTGTTCTGACCCAGCATCATCCTCTAGCAAGAAAGCCTTCTTCACCTCTTGTAAAGCTTAGATCACCCAACACTATGATGTTGCACCAGGAAACCAACAGCACTTCCTTACAAGATACAAGATTCCAGCTCTTGGATCTCTATGATGAGGGATCCATAAATAGATGATTGCAGGGGGGTGAGTCAACTTCTGGGATTTTGATTAGTTTCCTCTCTCTGATAGTTCTTGATTCCACTTGGATTTTGATGATCTCTTACTCATCCCTGGGCGAATTCAGAAAGGCAAGTGTCACAGGAGAAGTTTCTGGAAGATTCCATGATGATCCACCTTGCAAAAGGGCTTTCCAGTATGCATCACACCTTTTACACTGAGCAGGTGAGATGCATCACACCCTCTGCACTGGATAGTCTGTATGGTCCATTTTTGACCAGTTCTGAGCATTTTTCTATGGAGAACTTCTGGGAGATGATGTAATCAACTGACCTTGTTCCTTTAGGGTGTGAAGCAACACTTTTAGGGACTTATAAGCCCTTGGTTTATGGACATTTATGATTGGGGCTGCAGTGCCCAAAAATGTCTATAACAGTTGCCCCATAAAGCATGAAGTCGTTAATCTTTTGATGTCAGGTGAAATGCTTTATCATGAGGCTCCGAAGTTTTTTCGAGCTAGGAAGCGACCTGTAATAAGATACAATACAATACATTATCTTCATAATATTATCATGATCTAGCTGAGGTGGGCATTCCCATACTCAGCTTTATAAATTCTATTTCATGTACATAAGATAGACAACCATCTGTGTAGCAGACTGATGATTCAGACGAAGTCATCATCCTTTGATTTGGATGATCATCTGTTCAGCAATGATGCAAATTTGATGTCTTTATATTCCTAAATATATCGCAGCCCAAATGGATGAAACTAGATTCGGGCTCTTCAAAACTCGTTCAATCTTCACTCGGAATACAAGTCGATCCATGTGAAAGATGTTCTGGAGTTGAACATGGAAAGACATCACCTGATTACCAGCCAATGATGTAAGATGTTAACAGGCGTGAGAGGAATCAATGATAATGATGATGACCCTCAAGGTACTGCAGTACAATACATGTGGTGTGAAAAAGGGACTTGGCGTCGAACACCATGCAAAATCTCTCGATCGAAGGCCATTGATGTAAACATGTCGCCGAATGTGAGAAACTTGCCATTGAGGCATGCAAGCTTCAAAGTACTGAAAGGGGTTGTTCCTAGGTTGACTTCTTGGATAATGAGCTGATGTCGACAAGAAGCAACCCATCGTAGAAGGGCCTTAATGAATCCCACATCTATGACATGAAATGGAGCAAATGATTTTGGAGGTGAAAACAATTTGATGTTACAAGGTTCAGGGTGGCAGTCATGAAAGAATGGAGCGTGAATGTATTGCAGCAGATGAGACACAGGTGAATTCTCTGAGTGACTTCTCTTGAACATACTGGCGACACTGACATGGATTGGTAGAATTAACCACAAATATGGATGGTGTGATGGACCAATGGTGATATGACCGGTGAAAAGAATAACCCAACCCGACTCGAACGGAGTGAAAGTGTCATGTTCAAGAGTGACTTGCTACCAATAAAGTTTCTCCAAGTTTTCTTCCCAATTTTCCCCAGTCATGGCTGACCAGTACCTCTTTATTTTTATCAATCTTGAGGAGGATAAAGTATGCTTGTTCTATAATCCACCCTTCGGGAAAACCTAGCGATAGTGAAACTCGTTCTCGTCCATTTGGACAAGTTTGTCGTTATTCATTTTAACGATTTTAACGACAATGATAACTCGGTCCTTTTTCACTTTTAGAGAGTCTGAAAAGGGACAGAAAGGAAACTCCAATAATCCTTTTTCGTCATATAATCCCTTATGTCTGAAAAAGTATAAAATAATATGAAAGGGATGAATCTTCGATAGTTTTAACGAGCCGAACAAGACAAGCGCTCGATCTTTTTGTGTAATAATCCCTTAGGTCCAAAAAGATTAAAATCTAGAGGAGGGATAGCACTTCCGATGACTTTAACGAGCTGGAGAGGCCAATCGCTCGGCAATCTTTTCATATTTTACGAGTCAGACGAAAAGAGCTTAAAGGAGACTCATTTCTTGAGGAACGAGTGATGATTTCGAGTAGCAGTTGATTCTAGGTAAGGTTTGGAATTTTCCAATCATGACAATGTCACAAGGATGGCTAACAAGATCACTTGTCGCAGATTTTCCTCAAAAGGGTAAACAATCAAATGGAGGTGTATGATCGGCTAAACAGAGTGGAGGTGATGATGAGAACATGACCAAGGCTCAAAAGATGATGATAATTCATTCGCAATGGTTATTTACTAGAGATTGGTTCATTTTTTAATGAGCTTAAACTCTGGGGGAAACTTTTGCTCATTCCTTAGGTTTAATTTTTAACGAGCTTGAACTTCACATAAAAACTGCTCGTGATAATGGTCATTGATTATTTGATTCACCGTTAGCACTTTGTTCTTTCAAAGGTCATACTACCTGTTCAATTGCTTCATCAAACCAATTAGAAATGAAAACATATGCTTGATAAATGAGTTAGAAACACTAATACCTTACTCGAATTACGTGAATAGTAATTTAAAAGTGACTTTTACCTCTCATTTTACCATTTCATTTGAATTTGGTTTGTTGGAGCTCTGGAGGTGCTTTCTCCCCTAACTTTCACTAATTGATTTTGGGAGATTCTATGGATGATTCTCGGTGCCGTCTAGACCAGGTAGGAGCTAAACCTGTGCTCTTCAATTGCATTCTTTCCTTTTTGAATTCTGAGCATGTTTCCTTGCTTTGTTGAGCCTCTAGGGTTTGAACAATTCTCCTTGGCCCCATCGCACCCTTCCTATATCGAAAGGTGTGATGTATACTAGACTTGTCACTGGCCAGTCAATATGCATCACTCCCAGTACACTGCTGGGGTGCGATGGGCGCAAGGAGGGAAACTTTTGCACTGTTTTCTCATGGAATTTTTACCTATTTTTTGCCAAATCAAGACCCTGACTCTTCTCTTGTTTATTTTTCATAGATTCATTGGAGAAAAATGGTTTTTACATGGCGAGAATGTGAGCATGAAGAAGAGGACACGGTTACTTTACATGATCCGGGTACGGTAACTGCACTGCTGAATTGTGGTCTGCTAGAGTTTTTCCGCATTTCTAGCATGAGGCAACAAATCAACTTGTTGCAATATTTTCTCAACGCCTGGGATCCTACCAACCAGGTGTTCCATATCAGGGGAAAATCTATCCCCTTGACTGTCGTGGACATCTATTTTTTGACCAGTTTATCGAGGCATGGTGCCCCTCTCTCATTATCAGGTTCTAACTGAGGGGGTGAATATGTGAGAGAGTACATTCACCAGTACTATAGAGAGGGATCTCAGCTGAGTAAAGACGGTAAGATCAACATCTAAGATTTCACTGACTGGCCCTTAAGGACCATTCTATTCACTTTTGCTAGACTGGCTGGTAGTGCGGCTCTTCACATAGCTAACAAGTCTTATATGCACTACGCGTTGGAATGCCTTGAACTTAAGGTGTTCAACTGGTGTGACACAGTACTCTCTGTAATGAAAGAATAATTGACCAAGGTGAAAATCGGAAGATCCAAGAATTTTGGCTATGGTTCTATTTTGACCACTTTCGCCTTGGAAAAGATCCCACTGATGCAACCACAGTATATTTCACTTGGTTTACCTCCATCGACTAAGCCACGGATGCAGAGATGGGTTGACCTCATGGCCCGACATGCTGGCTAGCCCCAGATTTCTTTCTCTGATACCTTCTTCGAGTGGTTCGATCGTCAGGAGATAGTTTATGCTGAGTTTCCATATGCTGGCATGGATTTCCAGGGTGACCCGAATTTGGTGCTGCCGGTTGGTGAGCAGTGGGGTGCTATGGGTAAATTCTCTGACCATATCTCTGTTTATTGTTTTTATAATGTTCTTATGCTTTCTTTTATCAAGACTAATCAAAACTTATGTGTTCATGCAGACATTGGACTTGTTCGACCTGCAGTATGCCTGAGAGCACCAGCTGCTGCTCCGGCAGGAAAGGCTGTGGGGAGGGCCATCCTCTGCGACCTTGACGTGGCCGAGACTCTTTCAGCATTATAGGATCAGGTCGAGGGTCTCACCCTTGGTATTCTGGACATGAGGACTGACGAGCTACCTCTGCGGTTGCAGCGACATACCACTGGCATGCCGAGTCAATGGACTAGGCTTTTACACATGATTGCACAGGCAGTGACTTGTTATCACCAGCATCATTAGACTAGGGTGCCCCCTAGCATTTTTAGTTTTGGTTCATTTGACCGATTTTGTCTTGGTTACAGAACATTATCTGTAAACCATAAACAGTTATATATATATTTTTGATTTTCGGAGCTTTATTTTGGTTAAGTTACATGATCCTGTTGCAAATATTGATGAAATGCTTCTTTTTATAAATGTCGCAAATGTCTATCTAACACATAATTTGCCAATGAGTCTGTTAATGTGTTTAAATTTCTGGAAATATGTTGATATTGAATGAAATCAAACTGTCTTTCCAAAATCTTGACACTTAGGAACATGTGATAGATAGATGGATTTCGTACAGAATAAATACCAGTGAGTTGTAAAATGACGAGTTGTGAGTCTAGCTTGACGAAAAGTCGGCGTATGCCATGTGCGATGGCATTAGAGAGGAGTTCTATCAACGTGTTGTATTCAGCGATATTGTTCATCGATCGACCAATACATACCCCTCTGAAACTCACTAACTCGCCGCTGGGATCGAAGATGGCCTAAGCCGCAGAAGATAAATTCCGCGAACTACGACTTGCTTCATCGGCACACCCAACAAATGATTCCAATAGGTTCGACATCTACAACAAATGCAAAAAGTGGATTACCTAACCAAAATAATTACCCTTAGCGAAAACAAAAATGTAACAAAAGCATAGGGATTACTACGTTGAATTAAGCATAGTAACGCTTGAGGTAAAACCCGTTGCGGGGTTGCGCCAGTGGAATCCCATCATAGTCCATCAACTCGTAGGCTCCTTTTGCTAATACACAATTAACAATATAGGAACCCATCCATAAAGACTTGAACGTACCTGCTCCCAACTTGTTGGACTCCTGGTCGTAAAGCAAGACTAGGTCACCTTCTGAGAAGACACAAGGTTTGACATTTTTGTCGAACTGCGCTTTGATTTGTTTCTTATGGGCTTCGTTAGCCGAAGCGGCATTACGACGGGTTTCATCCAATTGGACTAATTCCAAGAAATGAGCCTCTTCTTCTGAAGTTCCGGAGAGAAGGTCGACCGCGAGCTTGAGGAACGAGATTTCACACTGAACTGGCAAGATTGCTTCCAGACCATACACCAGTTGAAAAGGTGTAAACTCGGTCGCATTCCTCACTGATGTCTGGTATTCCCACAAGGTCGAGGACAGGATTAGGTGCCAACTCTATTTATGGACTCCTTTGCAGCATGCGCTTCAGGACCTTGTTGATTGCCTCAACTTGTCCATTAGCTTGCAGATAATACGAAGTAGAGCTGTCGTGGGACAATCCTAATTTTGCAGCCAACTCAACCATCATGTGATTGTGAAAATTCAATCCATGATCCATGACTATGGCCTTTGGAACGTCGAATCTAGAGACTACGTGATAGAAAAAGAAAAGGGCAGTCGTTTTACCGCTGTTGTTTAATGTAGGCATCGCCTCGGCCCATTTGGTAAAATAGTCTACCGCGACTATGATATACCCATGCCCCTCGGCCGAGGTGGGGTTACATGTCATGAAATCTATGCCCCATTTGGCGAATGGCCCAACAACAACTACTGGTTGCAGAGGTGTGGGTGGTCTCTTGGTTTTGCTATCGAAGATTTGAGAGGCATGGCAACTTCTGATTGCAGTTATGTAATCTTTGAACATTGTTGGCCAGAAGTATCCTGCTCATAAAATATTTTGTTTCGTAGCATAACCAGATTGATTCCCCCTACACGCGCCTGAATGACAATCATTCAAGACTTTTTCGGCCTCCTCATGGGTGAGGCACCTCCGCAGATTTGTATCGATACCACGTCGGTAAAGTGTATCACTGACGATCACATAGTCTTTTGCTTGGTACCACATTTTTCATTGTTCCTAGCATGAGGTATTAGACCTATATGTTTGGGTTTGGAGATAAATTATTATATCTCCATACCACGGATTGCTTGAAGATATCAGAAACAAATTTTCGTCCACGATTTCTTGTTCAGATGTTGCATTGTTGGATAGTGATGGCAGATCGCATAGTAACTCCGCGAAAACTAGGGCTTTCTTTGATTTGGATTTTTTGAATTCCAGATCAAACTCTTGTAAAATCGCTATCCATTTTGAATATTTTCCCCCCAGCAACTGTCGCGACAATATATAAGTCATGGGGTTGTAATCTGATAAAATGGTAGTTTTTCTGAAGAGGACATAGTGTCGAAATCTCTGTATCGCTTGAACAGCTGCGAGGGCTAGCTTTTCAACGTAGGATTACTTCATTTCTGTATCATTTAAGTTTTGGATTAAATAATATATAGGATGTTCAATTCCATTGTCTTCTTGAACTAATACCATCGCTATGGTCGTATCCGCTGCAGCCAAATACAGGTTAAAGTATTTTTGATAATCAGGAGCGTACATTAATGATGTTTTTATCAGGGATTCCTTTAAAGCATCAAAGCAAGCTTGTGTGACCTCGTACCAGATGAAGGGTACTTCTTTTTTCAATAGACAAGTATAACCTTTAGCAAGTTTGGATAATTTGGAATGAATCTCCTCAGAAATTTTTCTTTCCCTTGGAGTTTCTGAATCTGAAGCAAATTCGAAGATGGAGGAAAATCGATGATTGCCTAAACCTTACATGGGTCGAGACGAATCCCGTCCTTTGAGACCACAAAGCCAAGTAAACGACCAGAACTGACACAAAACACATATTTGTGCACATTGAGTTGTATCTTGTAGTGTCGGAAACATAGAAATATTGCTCTCAAATGCTCCAGATGAGGTGGAAGATCGTCGAGATAAGGTTGAACGATGTTCTTGATGTCATGGAAGGCATAATTCATTGCCCTCTGAAATGTTGCCCCTGCATTCTTTAAACCAAAGGGTAGCTTGTGATATGCGAATGTGCCCCACGGACAAATAAATTTAGTCTTCGACTGGTCCTGTGGGTGGATATTTATTTGATTATACCCGGAAAATCCATCCATAAATGAAAATATTTCACATCCGGAACATTCATCAATTATCTGGTCAATGAAGGGCATAGGGTAGTTGTCTTTTGGACAAGCTTGATTTACATCCCTATAATGGACGCACACTCTAATCGTTCCTTGTTTCTTCATTACAGGAACAATATTTGATACCCAATCGGTTAGAGGAACCAGGTAAATAAAACCAGCATGGAGAAGTTTTTCGAATTCTACCTTGATGGCAGTGGATTTCTTGGGGTGCACCTGCCGGAGTCGTTGTCGTACCGGTTTGACATCTAGATACATCTTAATTTCATGTTGAACTATGCTCGAGTCAATGCCTGGCATTTCATCGTATGACCAATCAAAGACATCTCTAAACTCGCGAAAAAGAGTGCAATATACTTCTAGTTCTGAAGGAGAACAAGATTTGCCGACATGAATATTCTCTACAACATCTGTTTTGGTCGAGATATTTATGGCCATAGTCTCTTCAATATTGGACAGGTTTTGCTCGGAATCCACCATATTTACAGTATTTGATAGAAAGTCAAAAACTGAGGGATGATCAAGGTCACTAGAAGTATCTTCCTTACAATTTGGAAGATGGGAACGATGGTGGTAATCTTCCCATGGTGCCCCATCAATCATCATTGACTTAACAATTCCTTCGTCTGTATGATGTATTTGCGACCAAGGATTTGAAGGGGTGCCATATTCCTTAGACCTATCTATCCAAATGCTTGATGAGTGTTGATTCGGGTTTGCCTCCCATGCCAAAAATATTGATTGCTACAATATTTCTATTGGGCTTGGAGGCAATACCTACAGATGATCCATGTTAATATCATTTTCTAACATCTTTTGAATAGAAGATATCATATTGCAGGTTCCCACTTGGCCACTTCTGCCAAATTAATTGGAGGCGCTAGGGAAAAAGTCCCCATTAATGTAGGGTCTTTTAGTAGGCCTACTCCGATATCTTGAAGCGAGTGAGGGCTTCCATGGATCATCGGAATGCTTCCCGTAACTTGTGAACTGTTGGGGAGAAATGTTTGTTGGTTGACAATTTCAATTCCTCCTTGGAAAGTAAATGCAATCTTCCTAAAGTAGGCCGACACAATGGCAGCAATGGCATATATCCAAGGCCTTCCCAGTAGGATGTTGTAATCAACGTCTCCGTCGATAACTTCAACATCAATTTCTACTACTTTGCCCCCCAGTTCGACTTGAAAGCTACTCAATATCCCATATGGGGTGTATGTTCATCCATCAAATGCTTTTAATGTCGTCGACGATCGTGACAAGGGTGGAGATCCTAAAGTTTTCCAACAACTCATCAACATAATACATGTGGATGCCCCCTCATCAATAATTGTTCAATGACCAGTTTTGTTGAGGGCTTTCACTTGAATAAGGAAAGCTAGTTGAGCTGGTAACTGAGGTCATATCCTTTGTGATTAATGGACACAAGATTGGAATCTGTTGGGTCAATCCCACCTATTGCTGACAATAAAGCCTGCTTTTGGGAGGGGCAATTTTGCAGTACCTCAAGTGTCGACATAGCGGATGGCGATTGGGCCAGATCCTCGACTATATTATAATGTTGTGCTGCTCTGGTAGGAGGATTAAACATTGATTTGTGTACTACTCCCTTTGGTGGTTTTATCGTTAGTTCAGGAGTGATGGGTGGCACAAGTTCAGGTGAATTTGTTGTTGAATTACTAGGTTGATCATTATCCTTGTTGTTCGAAATCTTTGGATTCCCGTAATATTTATTCTTTGTCGATATCAAAGCATCATTTTGCTGCTTCGAAATAGACAACATTAGCACTTGGGATGGGAAAGCATTGTCACTAGCAACCAGATTTGTTCCTGGATTCAGAAACAAATCAGTTAATACTGCCGAGGTTTTTGAACTCTTGAAGAATTTTATAAGCTCAGCTTTATATGGAAACTCTCTCGTCCAATGATCCTCATCACATATAAGGCATGGGTAATTTGGTTTCCTATCTCCAAAAGGTTTGCAAAATATTTTTCAGGAGACGACTCCTCCTGTTTCTTCTTCTTCCCTTTCTTTTTCTTCTTGCCTCCTGGTTTCTTGGGTTCTTTGCCTTTGTCAGTCAACACAATAGGCAATGCTTGTACTTGCGACACTGACACAATAGCCGGCGTAGTGGGGATATTTAACATAGGTAAACTTTGTTGCATTGAGTATACAACTCTTGGTCGTTGAGGTAGGATTGGCACCCAACCGCTAGATGTAATTCCAGCATAACCTAAATTTTGTTGTGAACTCTCGCATGGTCGTTCTCTCGAAGAATACAATGAAAGTGTATATGGCCCTCCATACGGTGGTAATCCAGTGCTCAAAGGAATGATTTGCCTTTGGGGACCGGATTGCCCAAATTGATACTGCGAAGGATCAATTTGTTGAGACTCAACATAAGAGATTCCAGATATTATTCCAGACAAACAAACGGGAACAGACCATACTATTGAAACAACCACTGGATGGATTCCATCCAATGATTGAGACCTAGTTGGGATAGATGGCATGCCGGTGAACATTGTCGGAGTAGCAGCAGGAAGTTCTGTTGTTGCTGTGTTGGATGACACAGTCCTAGATGTCGATGGTTGTTCAAACATATTCAGCCTATCCAAAATATTCCTTAGCAATTATTTAGGAACTTCCGATGGTGGGAGACTAATTTCTAATGAAGAAGGATATAGAGTGATCCCAGCTCCAAATTATGATGGAGCATTAGAGGGAGGATCTTCCACAATCTCTTCTATGGCAATCAATCCAGGCGGAAGGGGTAAACCGTCAAGTCCGTAAAATATTTCTGGTGCTGAAGAAGGTATAAGTTCTGAGGCGACAGATATTCGAGGAGTAACACCTTCTGAATTAGCTGTAGATGGAGCCGGTTTGGGGATAGAAGTATAGAATGTCACACTAGGATCAGTTGTAATGTCCTCTTGTGGCTGTAGAATTTCTTCTGTAGAGGCAGGGATACCAGAAATGTTTAGAGTAACCAGAGTCTCTGAGGATGTCAGAGTACTTTCTCCAACCAACCTAGGGGACTTCGATCTAGTTAAACGAGTTCGCTTCGTCTCGAATAGTTTCGTTTCTGGAGTAAATGACGGTTGACTCGTAAGCCTCCGCGAACGATGGGGATTTGATTGAATTTCTTCCACGATTGCGGATTACTCAATCAACCAAAATAATAGGGGAAAATGATTCCGAATTAAATGAATTTTAGACGCTTTGACACAACCTTTTTTTTCAATTTTTAAGAGTCGAGAAAATACAAAAGATGACTCTAGTCACCTTCGATTTTTAATGAGCCTGAAATGACAAGTGCTCAGATGGACCTTTTCCTTTAAGAAGTTTGAAAAGGAACGAAAGAGACTACTCTGGAAATCTAGACAGAGGGATTACCAAACCAATCACAAAACTGTAAAATACTTTTTGTGGTACGGCAGTCAATCTTCCCGAATGCTGTGTTCAGTGCATTGCGATCGATAGGGCGGTAGACACGGCTTCCTAAGGATAAAGGATATAGCCTATTGTGGTCTCCCAATATATACTCGACAGTACGTGGTAGCACAAATCCGTACTAGCAGTTGTCGTCTCAAAGAGGAGGAATCACCCAACCAGCAATGAAAGCGATAGTTACCAGGCTTTACGACGTCAGAATACGTCTTTAGCCTAGACTTCTAAACGTTGTGCATTAGGTTCCAAAGAGTTTTTATGTCCATTGAATTTATTTTATAGTTGATCTTGCTTAAGAAATTTTCCTTTCAGGTTCACCACGTGATGTAGATATACAATTCCTAAAATGCAGTCTAAGATGATAAACAATCGTTTAATCTTCTTTTGCAATGAAAATCATAGCTACTAAGGAAAGAAAATTGGGATTCTTTCAACATGGAGCACAAAGCACACACTAAATGCACTGTCCTAAATCAAACCAACAAGCAATCTAAATGCAAATGCACATGCATATATTTGTTTTCAGCATTCTTAATGTGTGAATGACAAGAAGAATGCTAAGTAAAAATCTTAATTATCTTTTCAAAGTGACAATACTAACAAATTTCTCTTCAAAACAAAAGGAAGATAACGACAACACTTTGCAATTTTGAATTTAAAATGGTTTTCGACACTTGAAAAACTACTAATTCAAATCAAATACAAGAGTAATAGTATAATCAACCATCAAGAACAATAGGATTCTCTTCTATGACTGAAAACGACACTTGCGACACTTCCAAATCAAGAAACGACAGTCTGATTACACTACTTCTTTGTAAATGAGAACTGAAAATGGCGCACAATACATAAAAAAAATTATAGTTCTTTGCACAATGGAGGCGAAA
>APFE030302920.1:0-10528 GCA_000404065.3 Pinus taeda
CCCAACCTAACATAGGGTCCAAAACCAAAATTTTCCGGGGCGCTGCCCCAGACCCCATAAAGTGGGGTTACGGGTACCCCTCAAACACCCTGTTAACTATGTGGAAAGAATATAACACAACCCAACACAATTTTGTACTAGCGCAGACTCATACCAATATGCAGGCACCCACCTGTAGACGGCTAAAACCTTCTCTCGTTCTCTAGCTACTATTGGAAGGGAGCTACAACCCCCTAGCTCTTGTACTAGCTGATATACTAGTATGTAGGTGCTGACCTATAGAAGGATACAACCTTCTCTTTTCTTCCAAGGACCATGATTCATAAATTTTCATACCGGATCCATAAATACAAAACAATCACCACTGTAATACAATCATTAACTCTGAATCACACAACAACTAAATCACTGAAACCCTGTCATCAAAACACAGTCACCAGAACACAGAGCAGAGCCCAAAACTCTTTAACAACCACTAGAACCAACAACAACCTCAAATACCAAATATCATAATGTATACGCTACTTGGTTGTGTTGAACCAGTGTGTATATTTTATATCACCAAAGGGAACCCACGTACAGATCTAAAAATAACTAGTTATACCTTCGCTACAATTTTCAACTTCAATATACCCAAAACATAAGAAGGATAAGACATGTGGCAGTATTCAGATCTATTCATGATCATACCATATAATGCTAATGTATTTTATTCTTCATATTCCTGGTCCATCAACCTCAATCAACTGCATAGGTGCACCATTGGTTCAGATCAAGCAAAACATCACAAACCCATAACCAACACACTAGATCTCACACTTCATTAGATATTCATCACTTGTACACTTACCTTTGGCCTAATGATCTCCTCCTCCTTTTATAGTCTTAGGCCTTACTCAATACCATGGTCCAAAACCACTTAGAACCAATACCTTTGACCAAATACCTAGGGTCAATACGTCGGACAAGATAATTTGGACCAATACCATGGATCACAATACCATGGACCAAAACCAAGTTCTCCTACATGTACGTGCCTTTCCTTGCGTGAAAGTGTGTGTATACGCATAGACATATTTTGGTCGACAAACACACGTATATACATGGCTGGGTCAAAGGGAACCTGCGTATATCTATTTTTTCTTCATTCTGAGAGCCTGAATGGTGATCTGTCATCTGAGTGAGTTGCCATCAAGGACAACACTTGTGTCATACCTGTATCATAATGCCAATAGGTGTCAGTTCCTCCACCAAGGAATTTGACTCCTGAAGGTGAGCAAGTGGTCTAGGAGAGTCTATATGTATCATTTCACTTCAGGAGAAGAGGGTTGACCTTTTTGTGAAGGAGGCTTGCATGTAATCATCTTTAAGCTAATACAAAGACAAGTTGTAGCTATTTTCAAGGAACTCTAGCCCAGTGAGTTCATGGTGCTTGTACTTCATTTTTTTTGTTTTCTCATGGTATAAACATATTTATCTAAACTATATCTCTTCTTTCTATGAATTCCTTGTGATAAAATACTCACAATTCTTGTTTTTCAAGCTCTGTTATCTAGTTTTCATAGTTATGTGTTTTGTCTTCCTAAGCTAATGAAATCATGTTTATTTATGCTCATTAGTTTCTTCCACACTATATAATATATGCTACATTGACGAATACTCGAATTACAACATGGCTTATGATATCTATCTCCTTCTTATGTTTGCTCCTGCATTCCCACAACCTAGACCTACTTGTGACTCCAAGCACTAAGTTCAACAAATACTTAAAAAACCAAAATTTTCACAAACAAAAAAAAAAATACTCATATCTAGTGTAAAATCCATTTGATTTAAAGTCATATCACTGATAATAGACTTAGAGAGATCCCTCCCATGCCTTTGCAATTTCCTTTTCAGCTTAGGAGATTATAAGGACTAACACTCCCTATAGGAACTCTCACTCATACGGGTTCTCCTTCAGCATGACAGGCTAATAAATTCTCACATGATGTGGCATACAAGCATTCTTTCAACATAATAGTAACAAGGATCTCAACAACAAAACATCATCTCTACAAATCAGAAGAAATACATGGCATCATCGCATCATTTACCTCCAATTTCAGGGATGGCCTAAAAATGCAAATATCAGCTAGAAAAATGGACTGCACCATTAAATTTATGGCATGAAATTGTGCCAAACAACTATACACTTTACTCCTTTCTGAAACCATTTAAATTTGGACCCTTAACCATCTTGAAGATTCCCAAAATATTTGTTCCTGGAGATGGCCAAAAAAATCGCTACTCTGATGAAACTTTTGAGCACACCACTCTGCACTTTGGTGAAATTATGGGAATAATGACTATATGTCAAACACGTACATGGCAGATACAAACTATTAAAGATAAGCAGGAGAGTACATCTATTATTTGACAATGATATACATTTATAATACATTCATGTGACCGTTGGGTTCCACATCCCAAGGTCTCTTGGACTCCCATGGTTGTTCACATTCTACACCGACCCATAGAGGATTATGTATCCAACATCCCCCCCCTTAATCCGAAGGGTTATGTATGACTCCAAGAAGATATTTGTAATACAAAATGTGCAAAAATGCATGGCAGCACTAGGCTAAATGTGCTCTCTGAAATTTTGGTATAAAGGGCGGTGGTTTAAGGATGACCACCAACACTAGAACGCTTAGTGTAGTTCCCAGAAATCTTCCAAGCTTGGCATGAAGTTCAGGTCTTCTGCTAGAGGAAGTTCTCCTAATGTTTTGAAGAGGGAAACCTTCAACCAATAAAGGGAGGTCTCACCCCGCATAAAAGGGAGAACCTCAACCTCAAAAGAGAGGTCTCAACCTGTGATGGTTTATGGATGACTAACAACTCTGGAATGCTTAATGCAATTCTTGGAACTATTTTGAAACTGGTAAGAAGCTAAAGTCTTCTACTAGAGGAAGTGTCCCCAATTCTTTGAAGAGGTATCACCGACTAAAGGCATGCCTAGGGGCATCTTTGTCTCAGGGTACAACCTTGAATCTCATATGGAAGGTTGTGGCTCAGGCTTGCCTAATGTGGCTTTGAAGCTTGTAGATGACCATGATTCCCCACCCCCCTTGTTAGATACAAGGTGAGATGATGGAGAAAAGTCAACTGCAAGACTGTTCAATACTCTAGTACAAGTTGTGACATACGACTGGAATATCTTCTTGGTTGTTGATGCCCATTTCCAAGAAGTGATCCAACCAAGATGAATCTTTGTTCTTGTAGGAGGTTTTTATTTGAAGAATGACTGGTTTTATGGAAGCGCTTACATTTATGAAGATCAAAACAGTGATCTTTCATATGGCCAACTTAGTCACAATGTTTGCATTTCACAGACTGTTGTTGTTGCTATGGAAGAGGAGCAGAATCTGGAACAGTTGAAGGTGAACTGTCATGAAGGAATCCAACACTTGAAAATTGAATGGGTTTTGAGTAATCTGGAATATGAAAGGAAACCTCCTTATCATATCCAAGACCTATTCTCTACTTGTTGTGGACAAGCTCTTCCCAAGGTCTGATGATGGGCTTGGAAAGCGTATGTTGAATTTATGCTTCCGCATTCAACTCTAATCTTGAGATGGGTACTGCATCTGAATCAATCTTAATCTCATTGATATGCTTACGTTTTGGCAGCTGATGGGAGTCTATATCACTTTTCTAAATAGAAACATATTTAGAATGATGACTCCATTGTTGTAATTCTACTTATTATAGCTGAGATTCAAGCTACAAAAATTCAATGTTTTCTTTTGCAATTTGTAAATAGGTTTGAATTTTAGAGAAAGAATCCATGCTAACTTTTACCATCCCATCAATATTGGAATGTATTAGGGTATTCAATAACTCTAATGCATCATCCATTTAATCCATTTCAAAACAATGCTTCAATTACAAATACACATTATTAGAATGTAAAAGTACAAGTAAACTTATATATATCACACAATGCCAAATAGCTGCAACTTAAAGAATATAAACAACCCCTAATGATTATGAAAGTTGTGCACGAAGATCATTACTACGCAGTACCATTGTAGATAGAAACATGAACTCCATCATTCCCTTGGACTTAAATAATAAAATTCCAAATGTTGTAGAAGTGTTGATCAATAATGGAAGACAAATCGACACATTCAGCTTTGTTCATGCATATGGTGTTTTCCAGCGGCATAACCAAAATCCATACTTTGTCATAATATAATTTGCTTGACTTAAATAATCATACAGGAACTATTCTTAAAAGAAGTGTGCTTTAGGCATATGCTGGATATTGCAGATGGCCAACAACATAATCTATCTCCCAAGAAAAGCTTTTCCTGGCTGGTACCAACTCCCACACTTGGCTGTTCATTTGTAACTTTAATATTCCACACTCTGATATTCAACTACGGATTTAATTTTGAATATAATAATCTTTATTTTTATAAAATTATTAAAGAGATGTAGACAATGACCATCAAAGATGCATTGCTGAAACTTAGCATCCACTTTTCTCAATTTAGCGTCGCAATAAAAATACTGTAGTGTCTCCACCACATTCAATTCAATGCATCATTCAACCAAAGTCGAGGCCACACAATCAAGATACCATTTTGAATATCAAATGAAAATTCAATCAAAAAATAATTAACTTGGACTACGTGCTCCATTCACATTGGAATGGGAGGCAACCCCAGTGCTTAGTCCTTGGAGTAATGGCAATGACTATTGAATGCCATTGTTTCTATTGGCCATATCAATTTTCACTGTCTAAGTCATAGCCAACACAAGTGCTCTAGCTGAGGAAGGTAAGCGGAAGTGCCATTGTACATGAGCTAAGATGAATTTATCCTAATCAATCTACTTCCTATTTCCACAAATGGTGATTCATAGAGGGTAACAAATGGTGGTCTTATTTTCTTAGCTGGTCATATGATTAATTTTGAATTGTGTCAAAGACAAAATGGGACCAAAATGCAGGTAGATTGCATTAAGAGCTGACCCGGGCAATTGCATCGAGGCAAAAATCCACCGAGATTTACATTATGGGCTAGATTTTCGATCTAGTTGTCTTGGCCAGGAGAATATAAAGTCTTTAACCCCGCTCAACTCTACTTTGCTCTTACATATCTCAAGAGATTAAAAAAACTATAGACATAGGTCGGGAGAATATAAATGAGAGCGGGACGTGGCAATCGGCCCCGCATGTCCAGAGTAGATCCTTTATCCTTAGCTCTTGTTGAATTCACATCCCTCTTTTCTCCCCATCATGTAGTAGTTTGTCGCAATGTTCTACTTAATTACAGTTGATGGAATTACCTAAAGATTTATGCAAGAATGACAACGCAGAATGGAGCAGATGATATTCATGCCAAATGATTCATTCGACCTTCAAATTAGTGATTCAATGCTCACATTCATATATAATTTAACACACGATACCAGCTCTGCACATATAAAACTTTAACGATTCCAATGCACATGTATGCACACAAGAATAATTTTAATCAATGTAGAGAAGTAGTGACCTTTAATCAATGTAAAGAAAGGACATTTTGATGTATAAACAAATCACACATCATCTTAGGCTTCCATATAAGTCAAGATCAAGCCCCATGAAGATGGTATTTAGCTCTTCTATTCGCTCCTCTAAGAGTATTTTCTCACAGCCTATGGGGATTTGGACTTCAAAAATCATATTCTATTAATGTAATTAGAGCAACTCATTCTACTATTCATCAAAACAAAAGAAGCAATGACATGAAATGAAAAACTAGCCACCATTATAATCACTAAACAATCTCTATTAATTCTGACCGAAAGGAAGCATAGTTGCCCAACAATTGCACATATTTTGGGTATGAGGGGAAGATGCCAATTTTTTTATATCAGGATGGGTAGAGCTATAGGAGAAGCAAGCATAGAAATGCCACAAGGACATGTGGATCACACTTGAACAGGGTAGGAGATCGCTCGCTCTGATACCATGTCAAACACGCACATGGCAGAGACAAAACATTAAAGATAAGCAAGAGAGTACATCTATTCTTTGACAATGATATACATTTATAATACATTTGTGTGACCATTGGGTTCCACATCCCAAGGTCTTTGATTCTCATGGTTGTTCACATTCTACACCAACCCATACAGGATTAGGTGTCCAACACTATAAATTTGGCATCATTCTGCATCTGTCAAAAATCAGCCTCCAATGGAATCTTTTAGATTCAAAAAGAGTTTTCCAATATTCCTTGTTGATGTCTACCTAAAAATGGAGACTTCGGCGAGAGAAATGAACTAAATTATTGGATTCCTTGCAAGAAAAACTGCAAAAATGACTATAAACTTGTCAAATTCTGGCACTGGCAATATAGATTCCTTGCTCATGGTTTTGGCCCTCCTGGTCGATCATGGTTTCGTTGGTATGCCCTCACTAATCTGATTCAAATTAATTTGATTAATGTTTAGATATATGATTTTGGGTAGAATTTTCATTTTTTCCCAGCAGCCCATAGGTGAAATCTGGCAGTGGTTACTATGGGGTCAGAGGTTCAAATCCTCGCCCAACCCAAATTGGCATATTGTTTTGTGTTTTTTACATTAGCAATTCTTTTAACAGCAGTGGCCTTTATAACCATCTGTGGTCAAGGTTTTCATGGTTAAATTTTTTAGGGAATGGTGCCTTGTATTATGTGGGATGGTATATAATGTTGGGTCACTGCATTGGGGGGGCTGGCCCTCCTAACTGGTGTGGGTTCAAACCTCGTCGGCCCATTTTTTTGTGCCAAAACATGTGGTAAGTGGTATGAGGTTGGGTCATGGGCCATTGGGTGGGGTCGCAGGTGTCCCACAAGCCTCAACCGATTTTTTTATATATAATACGTAAAATGTGTTGGGGGGTGGGAGGGGTTACAGCCCACCCCCCCTATTTTTTTATGTTTTTTATATTTTTTATAAACCAACTATTCAAAATATTTTGACCAAATTTTAAGGGTTACTGGACAAATTAAATAGGAAACAATTTTTCCCTTTCCAACTACCAGATTTTGGGCACTGACCCTTTGCCAAATTGTTGCCTCATTACTGATTGCCACATGGCTTAGTTTGACTAAAAAATTGACCATAAATATATTGACCACACGAACTCAGATTTGAGTACCGTTCACAACATTGGAATCAGGACAATGAGCACTATGATATGGTCCTAGTTTGGGTGAAACTAGAGAATTTTTATTTTTTAGCTATTCTAAGCCACTTCTGAATTTTCGGCATTTTTGGAGCCACCTGGATCATTCCTCCCCACTAAGGAGACTTCTATCCACCAAAAGAAAGAACATAATTTGCAACTTTTGTGTTACATTATCTGCACCACAACTGTCCTAACAAACCATACTTCATTCTCCTTCACCCTCGTTCCTTGGAGCCATAAGTAATGAGACGACACCTGCATCCCCTCCAAAACTATAATACATCTATGCAAATTACATGACCAATCATCACCCAATTATCCCCATACTTTCCAAGAGTTTATAAGTCACACTCTTTCATCAAGTTTACATCATAATAGAAACCAATACCCTAGCTATCAATAAAAATCCAAAAACATCATCATTTCTTTAATAAGCGATGGAAAACAAATCATCACTTTTACATTTATATCAGAACACATGATTTACAAAACACTGCCATGAAAAGCTACCACATCTAGTAAAACCATCTCTCACTCATAAAGTTGAGAGGGTCATCATATTGTAGTTGATTCGCTTGTTGGACAATCTTTCCAACTAGTTCCTGCATGAGTGCTTTGTCCTTAAGACACTGCTCTAGATGGAGCCTCCAACATGTAGCTCTTTGATGTCCACCTTTGTTGCAATGATTGCAAAAATTCTTCCTCTAGACATGCTTAACCTTCTTCCTTCCTTGATGTGGAGAAGGCCTTTTATGCTCGTTCTCTTTCTTGTTTCCATTCTCTTCCAACACTCGGCAATGATGTGGTTATGAAAAACATAAAAACTACATGGTTTTATATGCCATGATTTATGTTAATCATTAACAATATGCTTATAATAAAAATGAAGTTTAGAATAATGAGACTTTTTATACCTCTCTTGGTTATTTTTGGTGCAATCCTGGTGATGAGAGCTTGCCTTAGCTCTTCCTCTGCAATGTGCATTGCCATGGGATGATTGTGATGTATTCCAATCATCCTCTTTCTCTCATGGCTTTGACAATGCATTGGAAGATTCTATTTCCTTTGAGCACTCTCCTTCAATGTATCCCAAACCTACAAATCGAGGTCTTTGTACAAATTCCAATGGCTAAGTCTTTCCTTGGCCATTAGCACCAAGTCCTCCTCCTTTATGCCCCATCTTGGTAGGGAGTCTCATGCCAGTTCTTGAAATGGATACCTCCTTGTTTCCAACAAAAATAACTTCACGTGAAAAAGAAACTGAAGAACGATCAACATTGTTTACCTCAATTTTTTATTCTCAAGCAGGTGATGATGGCTTTGCCAATCCTTCTTTGCACCTCAACTTTTCCAAGGCCTCTCCCGTGGCTCATAACTGAAGATGTAATCTCTACTTCTCCTCTTTTTATTCTTGTAGATGCCTCCTCGATTCAACATTGTTTGCTTGAAGGCACTCATTGATCTCCTCATCTGAATGATGAGAAGTTGATGAAGAAGATGAATAATCACTGGAAGATAGAGATGGATCATCAGCCTTTCCTCTTTCTTTCTCTTGTTCCTCTCTTTCCATTTTCTCCTCATAATCGGCATACATTATCTACACCATGTGTGCCATTCTGAGGAGCTCCTCGTAGAGATCTTTGTTGTTCTCCATTTCCCTTCTTGGTACATGTTCAATCATTCACACTCGCAATTCACATCAGTGGCAAGACCACTCTGATAACAACTTGATCCAGAACTCTTTAGATGCCACAATTAACCAATATATTTTACTTATGTGATGTTAGAATAATTTCATATGAAAGTGTATAAAACAACTACATGTGCATACTTTAAAGAATAAGAAACATAATTACAACCATCAAATCCAAGGACACAAACACATTGATAATAGAATTCATCGAGTGTGGGTCATGTCTCCCTGCCTAGTGTCAAGAGGGGCCTAGTGTCAAGAGTGGGGAGGCCACTTCATTGAATGTTCCGAGATGATGATGAGTACATAGTACATTATTTGTCTTTATAAGGATAAATTCCCTCAATCAAAGTGGCATGTCTCTCCATGAGACATTCTCCCTATAGGAACTGTCACTCATACGGGTTCTCCTTTAGCATGAAAATCTAATAAATTATCACATGATGTGGCATAAAAGAATCCTTTCAACATAATAGTAACAAGGATCTCAACAACAAAACATCATCTTAACAAATCAAAAGAAAGACATGGCATCACTGCATCACTTACCTCCACTTTCGAGGATGGCTTAAAAATACAAATCTCAGCTGACGAAATGAACTGCATTGTTGAATTTGTGGCACAAAATCTCCTCAAATGATTACAAACGTGACCTCTTTCTGACACCGTCAAAATCTGGACCCTCAGGCATATTGAAGATTCCCCTAAAGAATATTCATTCTTGGAGACTGCCGAAAAATCTGCTGCTTGGATGAAAATTCTAAGCACACCACTACAATCTCTACAAAATTCTGAGAAAAATGACTATAAATTCGACATCATTTTTCATTTTTTTAAAATCATCCTCCAAGGGAATCTTTTAGATTCCACAAGATTCTGCCAATATTCCTTATTGTTGGCGGCCTGAAAATGGAGACCTCAACTAGAGAAATGGATTACGTGGTTGGATTCCTGCCAAGAAAACATGCAAAAATGACTATAAAAATGTCAAATTATGACACTAGCACCTCTGCCCCCCCAAGGGAATCCTCTTAGCATCAAGACAAATTCCTCACTCATGGTTCTAGCCCTCTTGGTCACTTAGGGTTCCACTGGTCCAGCCTCCATCGGCTTTATTCGAACACAATTGATTAAGGTTTAAATGTATGAGTTTGGGCATAATCACCACCATTGGTCGTTGGCTTGTTGGTGAAATATCGTAATGGTTATCATGGGGTTCGGGGTTCAAATCCCCGCCCGACCCAAATTGGCGTGTTGTTTTGTGTTTTATGCATTGGAAAGTCTTTTAAAAGTGGTGGTTGTTATAACCATCGACGGTCAATGCTTCGGTGGTTAAATATTTTATGGAATGGCACATTGTATTATGTGGGATGGTCTGTAATGTTGGGTGGCTGCATCGAGCGGGTTAGCCATCCTGGTTGGTGCAGGTTCAAACCTTTTTGATAGATTTTTGGTGCCAAAATATGTGAGAAGTAGTATGCGGTTGGGCCGTGGTTTGTTGGGTGGGGTCCTGGGTCTCCCACAGACCCCAGCTTTTTTTTTTTATATATAACACATAAAATGCGTTAGGGGGTGGCGGGGGTTATAGCCTACCCCCCATTATTTTTTATATATTTTTTATTTTT
>APFE030302924.1:0-13702 GCA_000404065.3 Pinus taeda
ACTCAACACAAATTGAATCGATTCAAAACTCTGGAAAATGCAGATCAGTTTAAAACACTTATCAATTTCAACTAGCCTCTGATTAAAATCGAATACCAACACAATAAACTTACCTCTCCTTATTCAAACTTGCAACACGCATTATCAACTCAACATTCAACGCTATCATACATTGAATTCTCCAGTGCTTACTGTTCTGAATTCTCACAACAACCCTTCAAAAAGTCAACACTTTGCTGGACTCCACAAAATTTGTGACTATACGCTGGACCATTCTACAAGCTCAGTTCAATACCATATACCATATGATAGTTCAACGCATATACAAAAGCAGTGTATACCAAAATAAAACCGCAGAGCCCCTTCAACACATTCAACGCATTCAAATGGAAACCATTCACTATATACCATCATTCAAAAGTGTTAATATGGTTCAACATTAATGTATAAAGCAATACAGGTATATCAGAGTGGCACAACAGATTCATTCAACAAAACAACGTTAATACGCATTCATGACCCCTTTTTCACATTTGTCTCCCATGCAGAGATATCATTCAATAAACTGTTGATACTACACATAATTCAAACGCTGTGTTAAAATGGGATGCCGTTACCATACACATTCATATGGTACCATTCAAATTTGAACATAATGCGTTTAACCTTCGAACCATACGCATACCATTCAACAACGTTTATATTCAAAAACCATACGCATACCATTCAACTTTGAACATAACGCATTCAACTAGAGCTGAAAGCATCAGACCTTCATCGATGGTGGCGTATCTCTACAGTGGCACCGTCAGGCCTCAATGCTAAAACAGGAAATGACAGTGCCATAAAAAATTGACAGTATGGGAAGATGTGCAGTGCTGGCAGAGGCAGGTTATTTCAGGTCTGAGGCGAATAAGGCGGAGTTAGAGGTTAGGTAACGCATAACTGACATATATATAGAGACCACAAAACAAGTGGCTAAAATTGGAGCAGGACCAGCAATCGCCCGCTCTGATACCATGTTAAACACACATGGGCAGCAAGAGAAATATGAAAGATAAATCATGAGAGTACAATTTTTATTAACAAGAGATATACATTTATAGTACATTGTTGTGATCGTTGGGTTCCACATCCCAAGGTCTCTTGGACTACTTTGTCTATTCGGCTTCCACACTAACCCATTGAGGATTAGGTGTCCAAAAAAATATAACCACTCGTAGGCTATTGAGTCGTGTTATAATTAGGCCATGAGGAGGAAGAGGGGTCCATTATTTTCATGTGAATTTTTTCCATATATGAGAAAAATAGCTGAGAAACATAGGATATAGAGCACAAAAAGTGGATTTGTGCATTTCAATATCCCACAACCCATATGCCATACTTTTTTGTACTCTCAACCATTTTATATTGATAGAAAGAGAGTAAAGAGACCTCACCTTCCAAGTAGGTTTTCCATTGAAAGGGTTTCCCATGTCATCCCTCATGTGAAATAATGGTTTGTGAGTTTTTATTTTTTTATTCCATATTTTCTATATAATTTTAGTTTACATGCATAAATAATTAGCTATAATATATACATTTGGAAATACAAAGAAAAATAAAACCCTAATAGTGTAGATTCCATATTTTGAAATATAGTTTTATCAGATTGCTTGTGAAAATATTTCCAATGTATTATTTATGACAATTTTTAGATCACATCATCCATGACTTCTTTTTAGGAAGCATGGTCTTCTTGTTTACCCACCCCTTACCCTTGAGATTCAACATATGAATACCATATAGATAGTTGTCATGATGGGTTTGCACTATTCCATGATTAATTATGTGGGAAAAGGGAGTCATATTGATTTTATAATATGTTGGTTGCATTAATTATACGATTATAGTTTGACCAATGTATACATATCAACATAGTATTGTAGGTGCATTGCATACTTTTTTTATATGATAAAATAATTTTTATCATGTTTCATATATAATACATTTCATTTAGATTAGTTTTTATTTTTGGTGTCAATTTATACTATAATATAAAGCATGCATGATACCCCTACACCTAGTACACATACTCCAAAACAAGTTTGATTGAAATGTGTAGGCTATAGGTTTATGATCCTAGGGATATTTGGAGTTCTCATCAACTCCTCATTCAAGTAGGTGGATCATGTGCTCTACATTTAGGTCATGTCCGCATTGGAGCTAGATGTTACCCACCAAAAGTGGTTGATCCCGTAGGAGAATTGTTCTCCAACACTTCACTTCTAGCTAGCCAACCAACGAGTAGCCCTTGATAACCACCACTAGTCAATGACGTGCCACTTTTCATCTATGCCACATGTATTCACCATGTATCTACCATATGACTGGTTACCCATCTCATAGGAGAACATGAACAATGGTGGGCTTATGATCAAAACGTACTTAACTCATTTTCCAATCGAGTGTTTATGCCTTTTTGTTCCTTTTGATTTTGGCATGCATTATGGGGTGACCTTGAAGATGGAGGGGGTTTGATTGTGACCTTGTTACCTTACCCTAAATGTGGGATTAATATTCAACCCTAGTCCAGTGGGACATCCCATAATGGCCCAATGAGTATAGGAGCGACACTACTTGGGAATCCTAGATTGAGATACTATGTCCCATCTATCCCAATTCCATACTTAACACTTTCCATCTTACATTATAAACCCTATATTTCACCTCCATTCTTTTATGTTCAACTGACTATTGGTTCTCTGATATTTGGCACCCACACATTGTCATAACTAGCTAGGGCTCGAAACTTGCGCGTAAGTGGTTTATGCATCTAGAATAAAAGGAAAGAGAAAATAATGGACACAACAGTAAGATAAAAATTCTAAATATGGATGGGAAATACACATTAGCATGAGGGAAAAATCCTCACCTAACCTCTACCTCACCCATTATGGCCATAGCCTGCTTCCTAAGGATCACGTTTCACCTATACATCATGAAAGAACCCTTTGCATGTCCCAACCTAGAGGGGAAATTAGATGCCTCATCATCAAGGGATAGTAAAAATGTTATGCAGTATATAAAGCAAGCTCTAACCCTTTGAGCTACCAACATTATTATAAATAGAAATCAGGAAAAATTAAATGGCACATAAGAGGGGTGGAAACACAAAGGCTAGGTTGGTAACTCATGCATCCACAATTGATCCCTCCTCACATCTATATAATAAAGTTATGGATCCCCATCATGTTGGCCCCCTTGACCATGGAACTTGGCTATGAAGTCTTCTCCCCTCTATTACTTTGATTTCTCACATTACACATATTAATTGAACGGTGTACTGAGGAAATGACGCTTCCCCTTGGGGGCTAGAAACACCTAATAGGGTTGTCCTTTAGCCAATCCTACCTATGGAGGAAACACCATTGTGAGTTTAAATCCTCCAATTTGGAAGGAAAGCCTTATTTCATGTGTCAAATATCCAATAACTCTCAAGTTTGGTCTTCTTAGATGCAAAAATGATTACTGTACAGAATAATTTGTTGCTTTCTAGACTTTGTGATGTGATTATTAGGTGGTTCCACAACCATGACTTAGGAATTGTAACTAGGGTCTCAACGTCCAGAGAAGTATATTGACATTCATAGATGAAGTGATGAGAGTCATGGGAATCCACGTAGTAGTAGAGTATCATACACACCCTTTGGCACCTCTAGCACCCACAACATGTTGACACTTTTCCCTACATGATGACTTTTTTGGATGATGCACTTGGACCCAATGCACCCCCATCTAGCTTAACAATTCATGATGGACAATAGCTAAGCCATGGCCGAAATGAGGATGGTCTCAGTCCTTGAGACATGTGAGGACTATCACCATCTTGGAAGTCCTCAATGTTTGATAAAATATTGACACTATGGCTATTTGAAGACCTATGAGACCACCTTTATGGTCCAAGATAAAAATTGGGGTCCAGAAAGGGGAATTAATATATATTTTAGTGCCAAGCCTCAGAGGATGATTTTAAAAGGCTTATACACCTAGTTTGGCACCAAAATGGCTTAACACATTTCTCATATATCCCTACAACTGGATGGTGTCAGCACTCCTAGCCCAACAACTCACATGTGTGGGAAAATTCTTATGTTTAATACTTAGGCTAGTGGGTTGACTTGTCACCCACCTCATCATTCTTATTGTACTTGTTGATTAGGGTATTTTAGGATTAATTTATCTATTTCTCTTCATATAAATAGAGGACAAGACACTTGAATTCTCATCATCACTTGGATTCAAAATTTCAACCTCCCTTGATATTTGCAACCTCTTGCCTAATGGGAAATATGTTATCTATTGGAGTAAAAAATTTCCCTAGAATTTATTTTCCTTTGGAGATGTCACTTTGGATCAATATTTGGATTGTACATGCATATTATCTTGTAATTCCTATGTTTATTACATATTTCTATTTTTTCATGTCTAATGTATGGAATAAATTGTTGATCTAAGTTAAATTGAAGCCCTTAATTTGGTAAATATCAATTGAATGGAAACTATGTAAAATTATTGCATGCATTACTCATAGTTTGATATGTGAATGATAATCCCATTGGAGATCTCATGCTAGTTCTCCCAAGTGAAGTTTTATCCCTTAGAAAGGTCATGGTTAGGTTTATAATGTTAGGGTATCCATATATCCTTACTCATTCTCAAAAGTAAATCAATTTTAAGAGCCCATAGATTATAGTAACGCTAGGACTAGTCCTTGTAGGTGATCAATTAAAATTTTTAACCATAAATTTTATCTCTCTTTCTTTCCCTAATTCCTCCCCTTTAAGGCCCAGCGTCAAAACTATGACATGGTGTGAATTTCTAAGGAAGAAGGATTTTTGGGATTGGAGATTCTAAATGTTAAAGGTATAGTTAGTTTCCTCAAAATCAACCCCCTTGGTATGAATTCACTTCTATTTTATCCTTAAATTTTCTTGCCCTAAGACAAAGCCCAATTTGGATTTAGCCTCAACTGGGGGGCTTCTTGAGGGTTTCTTGTACCTTGGCTTTGTTGGAATATATTGTTGGAAACCCTTTTGTCTTCACCTTGGCCTTTGGCCATCCCCACTATCAACTCATCAATCAATCATTAGGTATTATATTGCATTTAGTAGGTCTCTCTTCAAGGAAAGTGTATTGCCTCCTCTTAGATCCTTGAGTATAAATTGTGTCTTTCCATTGAAGACCCCTTATGTCTCCTTGCCCATAGAGCCGCAGAATACTTACTCGGTGACCTTATCATGTACATATACTTCTCCCATTGGAGAAAATCCAAAAAGAGTAGGGTGTTTTGGCTATACTAACAATGGACCATCATCCCATTGTTGTTACTTGGTCTAGTATTAGCCTTATAGGGTTCCCCTCTTCAAATCCTACTAGAGTTTGTAGCAACAAGCCAAACCACTCTAGAAATAACACTTTTAGGTCACTCTTGGCAGCATAATACTATGAAAGTGCTATCTTGCACTAAGCTATGATTCAAGGTTTCTTTGGAGGTCTAATATTTTCTAATTCTCTTTACTTATGGAGGATGTCAGGTATGGGGGTTATGCATCCACGTAAGAGGATAAGAACCTAATGCTAGGTCATGGCAAGATTTTTCTCTATCCTATGCAACCCATGACTTAACCATTGGAATTCACCTTTGTTAATGTAGTTCACATTGACACCCAATATAATCTCTTCCCATAATTTCCTAATGGAAATAAAAATGCAACTCTTTATTACTGAACAGACATATTCCAAATGCCATGAACCACCTATCCATCTAATAGTACATGAAAGGTTGGTAGGTGTATTAGTCCTTACAAATTCACTTCTTTGTGATTTCTAGCTATAATTGGGTTCTTGTTTCAATAAACAATGCCATTATTTATTGTTCTGAAATGTTTAGGTCTCTAATTATGTATTTATGTAGACCTATCCTATAAAATGCAACATTTTGGCCCTGTAATTAGACATATTACATAATTGTTCTTGGGAATTTGGAATGGAAGATACAATTGTGTCTAGGGAAGTGGTTAGCGACAAATAAGAGGGATCTATGGTATTTTTCAAGTCAAGTATGAGGGTTTTAGGAGGGAACCCTACATAAATTCTCATGTTAATGCTTACTAATTATGGGTTATAGTTGGTGTTTCATTGTTATGTGACGTTGGGTTTGGGTTTTGACTAGGTCCCATATTAATAAAATGTCCTGCAATTTAACAAGGGGAAATGCAATTTACTTTACTTTTCCAATTAAACAAATTATTAAAACAAAAAAACAAATTCCATAAATATACCTACTAGGAATGTAATGAAGACCATGTTAATAGAGTTTTCCAACAATGGTCAAGATCTCCTAAATTCTTTGCCCTAAATTTTCTCAATCTCCCATAAAGTTTCTTGTACAATATATTGGTAAAACAACCCAATAACAAATGTTTTCTAAATATGCCTTACAATAATGTGTGCGCTCCTATGAGGCATGTGCATTCTTAGAGTGCATATTTTTTAACATTCATTCTCCTATTCTCCTTAGTGTTGATTTGGTTTCCTTGGTGGCCATTTGAGGAATGGGAAAGTTGGATATTTAAGAATGCATGTGTATTCAAAAGAGAACATTTATGTCCAAGTGTATTCATGTTGATCCCATCGCTTCTTTCTTTTACCATCCACATATCTAAATAGATTTATTGATGATACATATTAATGATGGATTTGTCATTCACCCACAAAAATCAAGTCCATTAAGCTAAAACCCTTTATAAATTCGAAAAAACTTAAGGAAATTTTTTTCACTTTTAAAAAATTGATCCTCTCAATATATGATAATTATAAGACACTGAGAAAATGATATTTTATAAACATAATATATAAATATAAATATAGATATTTTCTTATAAATTGGGATTATGTAAATAACACATTATAAGAATTCAAATATTTACACAAGTTATTCGAGAAAGTGAAAATAAGAAATATAATATTTTCCCAATAAAAATGATCAAAATGTATAGTCTTTTTCCTAACATAAAATTTTAGTTAAATATTTATATTTAAAAGAAGCAATTACTTTTAACATATAATCCTATTTTTTTCCATAAAAGAGTAAACACTTTTTTGTTAGAGTTAAAAAGAAGTACATATTGCAACATGTAACTGATATATTTCCATTAGTTTTTCCAAAAAGAGACATCAATGTCCTCAGATGCTTTTAGGAACTGGCATAGAAACCAGTAGAATCAAGTAGTACACTCTATAAAGTTTTGATCTGTAAGGAGTCTATCCATCTCCATTTTACTGATCAGAACAAAAAATAAAGATTCCCATTAAAAATAAGCCTCATCAAGAGCAAAGGGAGATAATATAAGGAAATTAAGACAAACCATCAATAAGATGATGCCTTCATGTCATCGTGAGTTTTCCATCCCTTAAAACTTCATTACCATGCCTTTCTTGAATGTGGATACATCCAACTTGAATTGTAAGAATTTTCTTAGACAAAGAATAAAACTAATGATAACATTCTATGTAAATATGCTTAAACCTTAGGTCAACAAAGTTCCTTGTCAAAGCTACTATTCTATCCATCCATTTTTTTAATTTTAGGCCATTCAATTTTGAGGCACCATTTTACTAATTCATTATAAATTTTGAATCCCCATAAATTTGTAATCTGTCAATTTTGGAGGCCATCATTAAAAGGAGAATCCAACACGCAATGATACATGATTTTGTATTTGATCCTTCCCCTATATGTATCCAGAATTATAAGTGTGAATGCCTTTTATGGCATACTGCTGCACCTCCTCCACAAATCCCTTTATGTTGCGTTCCATAAAAAAAAAACAAATGATTCAGAATTTGAGAAAGGATGTTATTACGGCAGAAACATAGCTTTTACAAACAAGAGAAATCTCCCTAGATTCAATGATTGAATCTATTAACAAACAAACAAGATATTCAATCTTTCCTTGATTTCATTCCTATTGGGTCATAAGGAAGAATGCTGGAATATGAAATCCATACCTTTCAAATGAAATTCCTGATTAAGATCCTCTCTATGGTTTGATGCAGCTCCTCAATGCTTAGAATACATACATACAAACATAATAACAAAAAAGGATCAAACGCATATGATAGGTAAATGAATCAATAAAACACATACTAGATATCAAGGAAACTAGTACCCAATATCATTATCAATGGAAAAATGGAAGTAAACACATAATACATCAGCTCCATTGAACAATACAGTGGGAAAGAAATTTTCTTTCGTATTAGTATTAAATAAGGAGAAACACACCCTTGGCATTGAGGTTGTAGCCCTCTTCCAAATAGTCTCCAATCCTTCCTTGAGTGATAATCTTTGAGCCCCAATCCAACAGCATATGTTTACATTCAAAAGTCCCCCCCTTACCATCTGGTCTATGTTGAATTTATAGGCCAAGAGGAGGAGGTTTTGGATCCTCTTCACAAGGGATGAGATCCATAAAGAGGTGGATTGGGGTTCCACAAAGAGAGGGAATTGGCTCCATGAACAAAGGGATGAGGCCCAAGTATGTAGGGGCTCAAGGCATTTAGTTTGGAAATATTCCTCCAAAAAAGCTTCTAGAAATCACTTTTTATTTTTATCTTCATTAAGAGTTTTACACAATATTTAGTGGAAGACAGAGCGTATGATTTCACATTGCATAATGGTCAAAACTGCACTTGCATAGGCAATGGCTAGGGAAATTTCACAAGTGCTTAAAAATAGGTTTTTTGATAAATTTAATCCATGATTCTTATTTTATTTAGCATTCTTTTTTTGTTCCAACATTGTAGAGAATGCTTGGAACACTTCATCAGATAGTGAGAGATTTGAATTAGTGGTTATTTGCCTAATGGTGAAAAAATGTCGTGTAACATATTTCCCCCTAAAGTACAAAGTCAGAAACGATGTTTGAGGACTGAAGTGATTTATCATGCCCAAGTTCAAATTAGAGACCATGGTTGGAGACATAAAACAAACTATCAAGGGTTACAATACAATATCTTCATATAATTGTTTGGTCAATTTAGTGTTTCTAAATTGATTTCATTAATTGTCAACCCGGGGCTCGTAAGCTGATGAAGTGAAGGTGTACTATATGTACTTAGGCAACCTCTTAAATCTTTTTGCCGTTTGGGGGTGTTGTTGGTGGTTAATTTATCTTCCTAAGATGGAATGGAGATTTTATAAACAGATGAGTGATAGTGTGTGTAAGGTGATTTCTAAATGAGTGAGTGTGTGTTACTGGTGGTTTCTAACTACCTTCTAAACTTGCAAGGAAAAAGGTTGAAAGAAATAACTTGAAATGAAACTGAAAGCAAAATAGAAAAACCACTTTCTAATAGCACTAGTCACTACTCATGCTGCTGCAATAAAAAGATAAGAAAAACTACTTTAAAGACTAGTTATAATGTTTAACTCTTCCTAACTCTCTGCTTCCAACATATAGTATTATGTGAAACACGATTAAGAAGTAGTTAGAGATAAGTCTAAAAAGTACTCAAAGCAAGCTGTAATTTATCAGTATTCTGATCTCTTAGAGATGAACAGCTTATGATAAAGAGACCATCAATATGTTAACATACAACTTGAGAAACTTAAACTAGAAATCAACTAGGAAAACAGAGTAAAGGCAGCAACTATGAATATGAAAACTGAAAATACTATTAGAGATAAAGAAAATACACAAAGACACACAATCCCGGGCTAACACCTGCAAAAGACAATCCTGATCAGTTTAAAGTAAATGCTGGAAATGAAATGACAATGAAATTAAATCAAATATGTACATGTGTTAAAGAAAAGGGAAATTGCTGAATTCAAAAGGAGGAAATGGCAAGAACATAAAAGTAAATTACTGTACAAAGGTTGTTATGAACGGGGGCCCTCCATCCACAAAGCCCAAAGAAAAATCAGCTACGTAAAAGAGTCAAACAGCAGTCTTCTATTATTTCATGATGCAGAAATTACAGTCAAAAGGTGTTGAAACAACAGCTTCAAAACAGAGTTTCTGTGCTCACTAAAAGCGTAGCAATTACATAAACAAAACAACTAAAGACTAATCCTTAAGCGTGCGCAGACGCTGGATTTTATAAGCGAGTAAACAACTGCCTACTGCGTAAAACATGAAACTGAAAATTAACTGACAACATGATAATTAAATGGTTCAGCAACACGTCAATAGGTCCGTGGGTGATCTGGAAGGTACGGTCGTCATGGAGGTTGAATCCAAGGTTGTATCCTGTCTCCCATGACCTGTGTAGAGTGGAGGAGTTGCCATCTGGAGTGACGTAACCTTTCAGCTCACGCAACACCGTTTGAGCTGGCTTTGTTGACCAAAGTTGGATCCTCGTTGACCGGAGGTATGCGTGGCGTTGTTGACCAAGCCAATAGCACAGGAACCTTCAACACCTTCATTCCCACGTGCCCATGTGATTTGTTTTTCAAAATGACACGTGGAACATGGAGATCAATGAAAAGGCTGCAGAATTGCTGAATGGCTGCAGAATTGCCAGACAGCTGCGGAAACTCTGTGCATATGACAAAAATCTAGACAAACTGTCAAACATTTAGCAAAGTCAACCAATCATGCTTAAAGACATCAAATGTAATGATCTGGGTAAGTTTATGAGGAAAATAGGGCAAAAGAGAGGGATAAGTGAGGAAAAGCTGTAGGTTATGATGGATAAATAGGTGCAAGTTAGAGGCTCTACATACCCCCACTGCGAGGGTGTTGCATGTCCTCATGCAATGAAAATATTGTTTAGTCCACCTGGTGAGATGCCTCTGCTAAGACATCTAGTCTTCTCCTCTTCATCCGTGTAGCAATACTGACTCTTGGTCTTTTCATCAAGCATCTGAATCTTAAATTGATCAAATCTCTGCTTAGCTCCCTGCATTTCTTCTTTAGCTTTTTGTTTTCTTTTTGCCAGAGACCCATATGAAGCATTGTATTATCGTGAACCATCTTGTCCACATTGCTCTTTTCCTTCAGTTTTTCATTTTCCTGTTTGATGTGGTGATTTAGTACCTCTAGCTCAAATACTTCTTGCTTCAGTGATTGAACCTGTTGTTCAAGAGGTAGAACAGTGCTTGGACTAGCAGCAGCTTGTTCTAATGTCTCCAAGTAGTTATATAATCTTTGTTGATCTGGGTCAATCTCCGATGACCTCTTTGGACTAGGCTCATGCTCAAATTCAAGTTCATGCTCAAAAGGACTTTCCTCACGTGGAGGACTAGTCTCAACCTGCTCAACATGTGGAGGGCTTTTCTCAAAGTCAAGTTTTGTAGCAACCTTTTAAGGTGTGCCCAAGTCAATAAAGAATGACTCTTTGTTCTTTGTGGCCCTCATTTTGCCTTGTAACCTGCTGCTCCTCCTCACAGTGGTGATGCTCTGTTTTTCTTCTGGTTGCTTCTGCTTCCGTTTTTGAATCTTCTTGGAAAGGGTAGCCTCATGAAGTTGGGCCAACCTATGTGCCAATGGCTGAGTGTCCTCTTCACTGGAATTTTTAGGAGTGAGGTAGGTTTCCTGGGCTATAGTTTTTCCTTTATCTTTCTTTTGTTTCTTCCTACTCTCCTTTTTCTTTTGAACAGCCTCTTGTAATATTTCTTGTAGGGTCTCTGTAATGATTCCTTGGGCTGTTTGGTCAATGTCTACAGTAGGTTCAAGGTCAATTTCTTCCTCAAAGTTATGGGTAACATTTTCTTCTTCAACAAGGTCTTGGACAGTTTCTTCTTGGACAACAGTTTCTGGGGTAACCTCTTCTCTTTTTCTTCTACTCTTTCTAGGCACAGAGGCTTCTCCTGCCTCTTGGAAGTGGTTTCTCACAAGAAATCTTTCCCAGGTATCCCTTTTGGCCTTTAACTATTCTTCGACTAGTATTTTGATAAGCCCATGATGGTATAAATGTGGCTCAATGTTTCTTGGGTTTCTTTGAACTATGGAGCACATTTTTCTAAGGCTTGAGAGTAAAAAGTATGGAAGGTTAATGTCATGCTATCCTAAAAAATGCATCATAATTTTGGCATGATAAACATATAGAGCTCCAAACCTTCCCTCACATGTAAAGAATTTTTGTACTAGTAGAAGCAAAGTTGTCCATTCTTCTTTGACAAGATTAACAGGGATTCCCTTTGTAAAGATGCTAGTGTCCATACCTGGATTCTTTAGAATTTGCTTCCATTGCTGGTCTTGTACTGATCGGTTTTTGAACCATCTCTCCCCAGTTTGTGGTAGTGAAGTGGCCCGTGCCAAACTGCTCTCGGTGACTGTAAATTTCAAATCTCCAATCTCCACTTGGTTGTCTTTCTCTTTGAAAGAACGTGCAAAACTCTTTGTGACCTCTCTATGATAACCCTTGAATCTCTTTATGCACTGGAGCCAATTTGCCTTCTACAAAGCGTCTTTGACTTGGGGATATCCTTCCAGAAATTTGGAGCCCTCTGGCTCTGCCCTCAAAAGTTTACCCATCAGTTCTCTGGCTTGTTTTACGGCTCTGTTTTGGAGACAGGGTTATACGGCTTCAACAGTGGCTTCAACACAACAGCTTTACGACTTCAACAGTAGATTACGGCTTCACCATAACAGCCGTAATACACTCACAACAGTGGTCAAAATTTAGTAGAGGAGAAAAATGAAGTGGAGTATGGTTATGGTGGCAGAGTAGTGAATAAGGTAGAGCAGTGAAAAACAAGGAGAATGCGGGAGTGAATCAACTGCGGGAATGAGATTATACATGCGTAGGAGGGTTATGAATGATGAGAGGAAACGGCTAAGTCCCTAGACTTCGGTCACAAGTGTACATTTGGCTGCGGAATCATAACGTAGAGAGCCGTAGTACAATTGTCTACGTCACTTAGGTACAAAAATTGAAATGGAAGAGCAGCCGTGTGTGAGCTTTCAAATCGTGATGAATGATGGCCGTTAGGGCTGAGAGATATGGGGATTTCGGTCGAGTAATGGAGAGGATTGGTAATCATTACATTAAATGGCAAAAAACACAACCCGAAAACCATGCAAAAATGTTATAACTGTAGGTTTAGAAATTAGATCATACCTTAGGTGTCCGCATTTTGATTCCTTTTGCTAACCTTTCATTGTTTGTTGCTGCTACATGACCTTTTTCAAATTTTCTTGCTGATGACTTTTGTGCTGCAGATTTCTTCTTAGAACAGACTGTGCTTTTTATATGCAAGTGCAGAAAGCGTATTGGCTGCGGAATTGGGATATTGGCTGCGGAATTGCTCCTCAGCTACAGAAACTGCAGTAATACCCTTCTGTTTGCACAAAATAACTTTAGTTGTGTGAAATAAATCTGACAATGACTTTATTGGTGAGATGGAATGTAATGGATGAATGGATGGAAAGAAATGAGGTGGAGTGAGAATGATTGGATGAATGAAATGGTGAATGAAGTGGATGAAATGACGAAATGAAATGGAAGAAAGCGAAATGGAATGAAGATGATGGGTGAAAATATAAAGTGTCAGGTGACCCTGATTTTCACCTTATATTTTCTGCATAAGACTGCCAATCCAAGATTGGTTTTCAGGCTTATACAAATTTTTCTCTTTTTTTTTTTCTTTTTCTTTCTTTATTTTTATTTTTTTTTTATTTTTTTTTCGAAACAGAAAGAAATAAAGATT
>APFE030302929.1:0-16968 GCA_000404065.3 Pinus taeda
TGTTCTCCCTGCTAGATTTAGCCACGTCATCCACCAACTTTGTATCTTCCCCCTCATTTTTTCAATTTGTTTGTTCCAGACCTCTATCTTAACCATTTCTTTTGTCAGTGGTAAACCAAGATAAATAAAATGACACCATTTTAACTAAACCGGGATATCCATAATTTGAGAGATCCTCTGCATTATATTTATTGACACATTCCAAGTATAAATTCTGCATTTTTTATTATTTAGAAGGCCTTTTGAGACATCGAGGAAATCATCAAGAACTTTTTTGAACCACTTTGCTATGATATTAGAGGCTCCCCCAATGAGAAAAGTAACATCAGCAAAGAGCGAGTGGTTTATTTCTTTAACCCTGCGGGCTATTCTAATGCCAGTAATTTTCCTTTTTTCTCTTTGACTTTCTATCTGAATACTCAGTGTTTCCGCCATGAAGATAAAGAGGAATGGGGAAAGCGGGCACCCTTGCCTCAAACCTCTAGTGCTTTGAAAATATCTGCTTGGCCTACCATTGATCAACGGAGCAATCCAAGGATTGGAAATACAAGCCATAATAATATCAATGATCTTGGGATAGATGCCGAACTTTTGAGTGGTAGCAAGGAAATTAAGGTTCACTCTGTCGAAAGCATTGGCCATGTCCAGCTTTATAACCATGCATTTTTCCTTACTTTGGATGCTGCTATGGATGACTTCCTGAACCAAGATTACATTGTCAGTTATCTGTCTTTTTGGGACAAAGCCGCCTTGGTTTTCTGAAATGATACTAAGCAGCATTTTTAGTCTATTTTCCAATATTTTGTGATGATTTTGTAAGAGGAATTGCATAAAGATATTGGCCTATATCTATCAAAAGAAATCAAATTTGGTTCTTTCGAGATGAGAGCCAAATGGGAAGCTTTGGTGTTTTCTCCCACTTTATTTTTTTTAAAGTGTTTTTGATCATCCTTACTAATTCTTTTTTTATTGAAGCCTAATGGTTCTTGTAGAAATCTATGGTGAACCCATCCGGTCTAGGAGCCTTTTCTGGGGGCATGCTCCAAATTACCTCTCTAATTTCCTCCTCTGTGACCTCGTTTTCTAGCTCTTTGTTTTGCTGATCATTAATTTTGCTGTTGATTTGATGAAGGAACTCTTTGTTGTCAACTTGTTGATCCCCTGCTGAAAGGAGGTTTTTGTAATAATTATGAGCTACCTTTTTATTTTCTCGATTTCGTTGATTTCTCGTCCTTCCACTTGAATTTTATCAATTTGGTTGCCAACTCTTCTTATCTTTAAATTGTTGTGAAAAAAGCAGTGTTTTTATCCACCACTTTAAGCCATAAGCATCTTGACTTTTGACTAATTTCCTCCTTCTCTTACCTTTTTTGCTTGTAAAGATCCAAAAAGATTTATTTTTCAAAAGAATGCTCTTGCTCGATCTCTTGTAGATTTTCTTTCTCCTTGCTCCAATTTTCAAGTTTCTTTTGCAGCTCTATTTTTTTATTTTTTTCCTTGAAAATGTTTCCTTTGCCCAAGCTTTTAGATCTGATCTTAACATTTTTAATTTAGTTTCCCATACGTAATGGGGGGAGCCTAAAACAGAGGTTTCCGAGCTTTCTTTTACTAGCTTCCCAAAATCTTCCTTGCTATCCCAGAGTTTGTTGTATTTGAAAGGAAACGGATCGAGGTTCTCAAGCCTATCCAAAATCAGCACCACAAGATTATGGTTAGAGGCAGAAGCGTGCACTATTTTTCTTTTGATGGTTGGGAAGGCTGCTATTATATTCTCTTGAATCAAAATTCTATCTAGCCTTTCCTTTATATTATGTGCTCTCGTTTTTTTATTACTCCACGTAAATCTTCCATAGCTTGGTGGAATGTCAAAAAGTTTGTGCACTTCTATGATGTCTTCCAGGGTTGCTTTTAAGGGATCACTGAAGTAATTACCTCCGAGCTTCTCATCTCTATGTCAAATCAAATTTAAATCCCCTCCTATAACTAGATTTCTCCTTGGACCTTCTTATGCTTCTTCTTTTACTAATTCCGAGCACATAGCTTTATCTTTGTAGTGGTTTGGAGAGTATATGTTTATAATGGTATACTCTTCATTCGTATTCTTATTTTTTAGATCTGTCCTAACTCAATAATTGTTGAGCTTTTGATTAACAAGTTCCCATTTCCATTTGTTCCACCATGTGTAGATACCGCTTGATACTCCAATGGAGTCCATAGTTGTTCCTTAAAAAAAAATATTGAGTCTTAATCAATTTTTGAACCTCTTAGTTGCTAACGTTGGTCTCTTGGATCATAAAAATGTCTGGATGTTCGTGTTTTATTATGTCTTGTGTTGCGTTAGTTTTGAGAGAAGAGCCGAGACCCCTTCTATTCCAAGAGACCATAATCATTATTTACTCGATTTGTGGTGAATTACTCTTTTCCTTTTGCTGATATTTTGCCCACTTCCTTTTTGTTTTCCGAGGAAGGAATCCATTGGTTGTTGAGTGTCGATGGCCATTTCCTTTGGTGTTGCTTCGTCTCTTATTTCTTTGTTGGATTTCTTTCCTACTTTTTTCAGTTGATCCCACACATGGGTGCTTTCTTTGACTTTGTTTCTTGTTAGAATTCGATCAATGGTGGGTGGGGGGAGAGGATAAGCTCTGGGTGGGAGAAGAGATGATGGCTAATGCATTGGCTTGGGTAGGGGAACGAGGGGATGGCAAGTCTTCCCCCAAGATTTCAAATGGATTTGAGGTCGGGTTTATTAGAGGGTCCTCGATGATAGGAGGGATATAAATTGAAGCTAGGGTTTCGAGGGGATGAGAGGGGTTCGAAACAACTTGTTTATTATGGAGCTTCTTTCGTTTTACTTGTTCCCAAGTATATTCTTGTGTCTCAACATTCTCAGAATTCTCTACTTCTTTTAATTTACTACACCTATTTGCAAAATGACAGTATTCATAGCATACCTTGCATTTGAAAGGGATTTTCTCATAGTCCAGCTACTCGACGTGAGTCCATTGGTCCACCTTTATTTTTATTGCCTCCGGTAGTCCTTTCCCCAAGTCTACTTCCACGTAAATGAGAGCACAAGCGTGCATGTTATCTTTTAGCTCACATCTATATATATACTTGCCAACCGCATTTCCAATAGCTTTCACTCACTCATTGCCCCAACAATGGAGGGGAAACCGGCAGAACGCTTGGAATGTACATCTCTGGGTAAAAATTCGGTGACCATCTATTCAAATACAAGCCTCTAGAGTCCATAAATTAAGGACCATTTCTGAATATTAGATTCATATCTTCTTTGGTTTCGAATAGGAAAGTGAAATATCCCCTTCCACAGAACCTTATAACTATTTTCCCTTGTATATTTTCACTCTAGTTTCTCTCCACCCATTTCTGTACCGCTTTGGGAGGGCCACAAACCTGTAAATTGTCCTACCAATCCACGTTCAACTAAAGATATAGCGGCTTTCCTAGGTAGAGTTGGGGGTAAAGAGATCTCTGGTATGTCTACTAATATCTTCACAAATTTGGTAGTAGTTGGCCTCACTTTTGGAGCTCCATTTTCTGCTATTAAAGCTGCAAATGCTGCTTCTTGTTCGTCAATTTCGTGCTGAAAGGATGAGTCTCCCCCTGTAGAGAGGGGCATGGTGGAAGAAAACTCAGCATCAGCAGGTTGCCGAGCGAAGGGAAAAGAATGGGACGCTCCCCAGGGAGAGGAGAACCATTAGGGAGGGATCGAGACCGAGCTCAAGGAGGCCCAGGAGTGGGGGGCTGCCATGCAGGACGGCTGCAAGAAGCAGCGAAGGCAACTAGGTAAAGCCTGCCCACGAGCCAGCCAAAAAAAGAAAAAAGAATTCAATTCACTATTGACCATATAGATAGTTGGGCTATTTGATTTGTTGTAAATGGGATTTGATATAGAATTTGTTCTTGTTGATCTAACCACAACTCTCCATAGATTTGGATTTTAATGCCTTGCTCTCCACTTCCAATCTTTAATTTTATGGCAAATTACATTCTTATTGTAGGATACTAGATCTAGGTAGATCCAAAATTAATGTCTTTGGAGAGGCATGGCCTCCAAAAATTTGATGAAGTAACGTTATATATTCAAAGGTTATATGAGAATATCTCATCTTTTTCTTTTGCCCCACAACTTTCATTATGGATGCACAAGTTGAGTATGGACAGTTTGGAAGTGGCCACCTCCACCAATCATGCTGCAAAGAATGCCCTAGAGTCTTGGAAGTAATTAGTGGAAAATTTGTTTGAAGTATTAATGGTCATGGTGGAAATATCAAAAGGAAAAGGAAGTTGGTGTTCATCTACTGAAAAAACTCGAGAAGGCATGCCTCGCAACACCAAGGGGAATATAGAACCTTCAATAAAAGCTAGGCCCTCCCAAATTTTATAATTTTCGAGAAAAGAAACCCTGCCAAAGTAAGAAAATCTTGTTATGGTTAAACTTGAATACCAAAGTCTTTGAAATATGTAAGATTGTAGTTTAAGCCCGCAGAAGAAAGAAAATATTGTTATGGTTAAACTTGAATACCAAATCCTTTGAAATTACTTAAGCGTATAAATGGTTATAGCAATAGAACCAAATATTTTAATACAAGTGCTAATGGTTCTTTTTTAAAAAATAAAAAAGTAATAAATAAATATCATATGATTAGAATTATAGTTTAAAATGTTAAGTTAACAACCATGTACATTTTATATAATAATAAAAAATATCATGTAATAAGAATCAAATTATAAAATGTAAAATTCAAAACATATGCATTTGATTATCTTATATGCACTATTCATTTTTATCTAAATAAAATATAAATTAATTCAATTAATTCGAGTTTATATTTATAATATTCTAATAGAAAATAAAAATACAAACTTGTGATAAATTATATAAACAAGTAAAAATACATGACACAAAACATTATATTACAACACAACATAAATAACTATCTAAATCTAAATTTTATTTGTATAAATATTTAAATTTTCAATAGCCATCAAGGGGCAACTCAATTGGGGAAGGTTGTGAAAATGAAATGTTATATGAGAGGATGGTTCAAATAGGCAACTCAATTGGGGAAGGTTGTGAAAATTAAATGTTAAATGAGAGGGTGGTTCAAATCCCCGTATTAACTTGTACTTGCTAAAGGGGCATACATAGGCACCTAGATGTTATAGTGACATTGCAATCAATTCCAAGTCACACTAAAACAAGACTAGCCCACTTGATGTCAAAATCATTTTTAAATATTGTACTTGCTAAAGGGGCATACATAGGCACCTAGATGTTATAGTGACATTGCAATCAATTCCAAGTCACACTAAAACAAGACTAGCCCACTTGATGTCAAAATCATTTTTAAATATCACTTTTACTACAAATTTATTATTTGCAAAACTCTACAATTAAAATTAATAGGCTCTATCTAAAAAGATAGTTTTGAAGGAATAGCTCAAGTAAAGTGGTATCAATTCACTTATGTTCATACTTTATAACATATAACTTGTACAAATTAATTAAATTTAAAAAAAAATACAAATACAAATTTATATTGCAATTGTACAAATTTTTGAAAAATATTATTTTATTAAACATCAAAATTTAATAACCTTCAATTTGTTTAAAACACATCATATTATGCACAATATTATATGCTTACAATCATATACACACATAACACTTCAATTTTTATTAAATAATATATTTTAAATGTCAAAATTATAATTTTAAACATAACTTTACAAGTTCATTTTTAACTAATCTCTCAACTATATATCACTTAAATCAAAATCCTTTTTTCTATAAATCTATTATTGTTAAAACTCTAAAACTTAAAAAATTATTTTTAAATATCACTTTCTATAAAATTTATTATTTCCAAAACTCTAAAATTAAAATTATTAATTTAATTAGAAAATAATAGATTTTAGCAAGATAATTTTTGCTATGTTTACATGTTATGAGAAAGAACAACTCAAGTGCATTTGTATCAACTCACTTATGTTTGGTATGAAGGGTATCATATGAAATAAATACAATAAGCTAAGAATCATACTTTAAAATATAAAGAGTGATTGATATAAAGAAAGTAATGTGAATGTATTAAAAATCAAATTTTAAAATGACAAGTTAAAAACCATATAGATTCATATACTCTATTGTTTCAAGTAATTCATTCAAATAAATAAAAATAAAAATAAAGTAAACATGAAATAGATCCACCATTATACTCTAATATTTCAAGTAATTACAAATAAATAAAAATGAAATAAACATATTTTCTTTTATATTTAAAAACAAATTAAAAAAAAAAAACAAAAAAACATTTTAAAATAATATTTATTGAACTTCAAATTTTAATAACCTTCAATTTTATTAAAAATATCATATTATGCACAATTTGACACGAGTACAATCATAATATACATCACAATACACTTGGAAAATTACAACACAACATAAATATATAAATTTCTAATCCTGTAAATTTTTAAATTCAATTATTGTTTTTTATCAAACATTTTAAATCTCACTTGTGGTTGGTATATAGGATATCATGTGAAATCCATATAAATATGAGAAAGGAAAACATGAAGAATCAAAGTTTAAAATGTGAAATGTGAAATGTGAAATGTAAAGTTGAATTTTTTATTTTTTTAATCACAAATTTATAAGAGAATTACTCTCATATTAATTAATCAAACAAATTATAATGTTAGAAATAATTTGTATATCACTTAAATAAATCCATCAAAATAGACATGATTTTTAAATTTTAGCGTTATTATAAAATTATAAAATTATGAATTGGAAAAGTCCGCAATTATAAACAATGTTAAAACTCTAGAAAAAAAGATAGAAAAAGTAATTTTTTAAGACAAAAGATTTCTTTGTCTTAGAAAATGTCTTAAAAGTACCCTTGGTGTAGTAGTGCCTCATGGGCTTCTCTGCTATGTTATCACCAAAGCTTCTATGTGATTATAACCTAGCAACCCTTATGGTTTTCTTAGTTATACTATCAACAAATATTCTTAGTGATTATGAGTTAGCAAGCCTCATGGGTTTCTGAGTTAAGCTATCAATCATGCTTCCCTCTCCTTCAATTTTCTAAGTCCCATTATTCTTGTCAACCCCTATTGCAATTCAGTTTCTCTTACCACCCAATAGCCTCATGGCCTCCCTATCTTTTTCTTGTTCCTTTTCTTTTCTTAAATTGTGCATATGAATCTCAAATGGTTGTCCTTTTCTTTCCATGGGATCCTCCCAACCTCCTCCTTTTTCCACGAGAAACTCCCAAAACTTCCACTCACTGGTCATGGTTCTAACTCACTTTTCCTCCTCTTCTCTTCGATAGCTTCCACTTACTCATCGTGGTTCTAATTAACTATGCCTCCTATTCTCTTCATCCCACGAAAATCTCCCCAAATTATACTTACTCGTCATGATTCTAAAAAACTTTGCCTCCTCTTCTCTTCAAGATCCTCCCCGAATTGCACTTACTCATCATAGTTTTAACTGACTTCACCTCCTCTTTTCTTCTTTGTTTCAACAAATGAAATTGTTTATCTCCTTGTGTGGGCTATGGAGGGAGACTAGTGCTTTGGAACAAACAATTCATTCATAGATTCTTTTCCCAATAGGAACATGAGCATGACATATCAAGAAGCTCATGACTCACATTTATAACTCCAAGTCCCTTAAGCAAGATCCCTTTCTCAAACTGTGAAATACATGCCCCTTTCCCTTAGCCATTTTTTAATTTATGGTTACATAGTTACAAGATAATGTTTATAACGGGAATTAACCCATAAGGAATGTCACACCACTTTTCTCACACTTGGTAGTGGCAGTAGATGGGCTACAACATTTGGAGGTGGTGAGTACAACATGTTTCATCTATTGAATTCAATTCACTATTTTTTTTTTAACAAGGTCGAATAATTTTGTATTATAAAAAGCAAAAAGAGGATTGAGTCCTGTTACATTTCGAGTGTGAAAGGTCTTTTGTGGAGGCGCAAAAGGGGAGCACATTCACTACCTCGACATAAGAGACCTTGTTTCTAAAATGTTGGAAAAGAACATACCCATATTGCCGAACAAATTGACCAAGAAGCAAGCAAAATTTGCAGTGCATTTGAGGAAGGAGACAAGGATTTCACCAAACATGGTTTACAGATTCCTCAGGATAACGACCCTTATATCTTGAGGAAGCTTCACCCTATTCGCTTTGGTTCAGAGAGTTTATATAATCAACTGCATCTTCAATATGCTTACACTTATCCTTCAGCGCTTCAATCTCGGCTCTCTGGTTCTTGATTTCAGTTTGTTTGTATTTATTCACACTCTTCATCTTAGAACAGAGGTCATTGAGTGTTTGAATGAAGCGACCAATCATGAAAAGATTGGCACGACACAGAGTGCAACTATCATTTTTCTCCACTTTTTCTAAAGGATTAGAAAACATCTTGAATGGCTTGTCAATTGAGTTACTCTTCTAATCTCTGACCTTATGCTATGAGCTTCTGAGCTTGCTGGAGTGATAGCCGATGCTGAAAGCTATTGGGGTCTATCTATAAAAGATGGGTATATGACAGGAGAGAGTCTCGAGCCTATTGGGCTGGGACTTCCAAGAGGAAGGAAAGCTGAGAGCGCTAGAGAGGTCTGGGAAGAGCGACGAGTGACCATACATAGAATTTCCTCTGAAATTATGAAACGGACCAAGAACGGAGTTGAGAAGGAATATAGCGGGATATGGAGTAGGAAGAGCACACTCGGCGAGGAAAAAAGGAATCGAGCTTCTTTTCAACAGAGAATGATTATGATCAAAGGGGTTAGTATCAATGGCCTTAGAAGGCAAGATTAGTGGCCAAAAGAGGAGAGATAGAGCCTCAAAAAGTAGGAACCTATACACTCTTAAAACAATGGTGAGTCTACAGGAAGAGTCGGCTTGCAACATAGGACTAATTCTATAAATGACTTGCTTACCTCTACTCGGCCCCTGCGTGTTGGGATTGCTACAGAGAATGCTGATCACTATTAGCTCACCTCCCTTTTTGAGCCTGATGCTCTCTCCCTCCAGTTGCGCGATGAAGATTCTGATGGAGGTTCCTGAACTTGGGATGCTTTTTATAGGCTTGATTTAGCTTACTAGACTCGTGATTCTTCTATGCTTTCTCAAGAGTAATCCCCTTAAAACCATGCTTGCCCGACTTTCTGTTCAAATTAGTAAGGGTGGTACCATGATTAATATGACCTATATAAGCTATATTCTAATCCTGGAGGTGGTTTCTTTTCTGGAGCATATCACAAAGCCTCTAATTCTTCATAATGAGGATATTCCTCTCTGCAGGAGAAGGATTGGCTGAGATATTCCTGCCAGACAAGTACAAGAGGATCTCCTGCTGCTTATTCGTATGAGGGAGCTTTGCTTCTTTCGAGTTGATGTGTTTATCTGTGCTTTGGATCTTGGACCAAACCTCTTGAAAAGGCAAATTAAGGGATTGCTTTTTCATAAGTATCCTAGATTTCTTTCACTTTCCCAGCCCTTCGATCCATTGCCTTGTTCACAAGTGAATCAGTGTTTTGATTGTCGTTCCTTAGAACATGTTTAAAAACAACATTTCCCATAATTTTTAAGTTGTCCAAAATTCTTTCCCTGATTTTATTTAATACTTGATTTTTAAAGTCTCTCCCCGCTTCCATTGTAGAAATTATAATCGTTGAGTCTCCAATTATGATTATATCTTTACCCTGAAGTCCTTTGCGAATACTAGTGCCCATAAGCAAATTGTAGGCCTTCACCCTACATTTTGTGATAGTCCCAAGCCCCCATTCATAAGTAGCAATTGTCTCACCATTTGGATCAATTATTAACCTGCCTGCCCCTACTCTTCCAGGGTTATTCTTAGAGGCTCCATCGAAGAAAAGAGTGTAATTTCTTTGATTTTTGGTCTAATCCTCTATCTCTTTTTCATTTCCACGAAGTTTCCATTCTCTAGTTTTCCCTCCTATCTTCTTTAAAATTTGTATCTTAGTTGAGCCTTCCATGAGAGCTTTGCTATACCAAACCTTTTATTCTTTCTTCCAGCATTTTTGATCCATGATTGGCACACCATTTGCGCTAATCATCTCCGAAATTTTCCCACAAGTTTTGGCTAAAATGGACTCGGAATTTGGCTTTTGGCCTTTAAAAATGCACTTATTCCTAGCTAACCAAATTTACCAACAAAGAGTGGAAAGAAGGCACTTCTAGATTCGAATTATGGCAGGTTTTTTTCTTGACATATGGATAGCTTTTCACCCAACTTTTGTTTAAGGTTATCAACTGCTCAGTTGTGTCAATGTTTATTTCAAGAGGACTGATGAGTTTCTTGCAGCAGTGTTTTGCAATAGTGAAATTCAAGAAGAAATGTTGAATGCTTTCTTCATATTTTTGACATAAGACACAAATAGAGGGGCCATGGAAACCCTTCTTCCTTAAGTTTTCCACCATAAGGATCTTTCCTTTTAGAAGAGTCCAGGCGAAAAAATTTAATTTTGGGGAGGCATTCATTCTTCCAAACAACTGACCAAAGATTTCAGTTTTCGTGATTGCTATGATTTTAGAGAAAGTTGTAGCCTGATTTAACTGTGAAATTGCCTCCGCTTGGGTCCCATATATAGTTGTCCTGACTCCTTTTATTTATGGGAGTATCTCCTACAAGAAGAAGCTTCAAATCTTCCCACTAATTTTTCAGTCTATTGGAAGACACTGAATTCTCCAAGCAATCCATCTGTTTTGTTCCCAGTCAGAGATGGAATATAAAGAGGTTGTGCCTTTCTCATCCCCCCACTCTTTCAGACCTCTTAAATTTTGATGTTGGTTCAAGGGTGTTGCTCCCATTAATCTGTCGTTCCAAGTAGAGGTGTCTTTCCCATTCCCCGGATTCTTAGAGATATGGTCTCTAATTTGAGGAATAATTTTCTTGATGAGTTTCCAAAATTGGGTGCAGGGGTGGTCTGGAATAATTTTTGTAAGCATCTTTGACCACTGACAATTAAGATATTTCCTTGAGAGAGCTTCGCCCCACCATTGATCCTTCCCATTTGGCATTCACCACACAAGCTTGATACCAAGGGCCTTGTTTGTTAAACCTGGAATCCTGATAGATATGCCTCATTTTTCGAAAGGGAGAGTCACTTGATCCCATCGAACAAGACTGAATTTTTTTAATCTTGTTTTCCTCCTTGCTAAAGGAAGCCTCTAGTTATAAGCTCAATTTGCTTGTGAATGATTGCCGGGGCCAAAATTAAAACATATTGATAAATAGGCAAGGCTGAGAGGAGAGTTTTAATTAAAATTGTTCTCCTTGCTAGATTTAGCCACGTCATCCACCAACTTTGTATCTTCCCCTTCTTTTTTTCAATTTGTTTGTTCCAGACCTCTGTCTTAACCATTTCTTTTGTCAGTGGTAAACCAAGATAAATAAAATGACACCATTTTAACTGAACCGGGATATCCATAATTTGAGAGATTGTCTGCATTATATTTATTGGCACATTCCAAGTATAAATTTTGCATTTTTTATTATTTAGAAGGCCTTTTGAGACATCGAGGAAATCATCAAGAACTTTTTTGAACCACCTAGATATGATACTAGAGGCTCCACCAATGAGAAAAGTAACATCATCAAAGAGCGAGTGGTTTATTTCTTTAACCCTGCGGGCTATTCTAATGCGAGTAATTTTCCTTTTTTTTCTTTGACTTTGTATCTGAATACTCAGCGTTTCCACTATAAAGATAAAGAGGAATGGGGAAAGCGGGCACCCTTGCCTCAAACCTCTAGTGCTTCGAAAATATCTGCTTGGCCTACCATTGATCAACGGAGCAATCCAAGGATTGGAAATACAAGCCATAATAATATCAATGAACTTGGGATAGATGCCGAACTTTTGAAGAGTGGCAGCAAGGAAATTAAGGTTCACTTTGTCGAAAGCATTGGCCATGTCCACCTTTATAACCATGCCTTTTTCCTTACTTTGGATGCTGCTATGGATGGCTTCCTAAACCAAGATTACATTGTCACTTATCTATCTTTTTGGGACAAAGCCGCCTTGGTTTTCTAAAATGATACTAAGCAGCATTTTTATTCTATTTGCCAATATTTTTGTGATGATTTTGTAAGAGGAATTGCATAAAGAGATTGGCCATATCTATCAAAAGAAATCGGATTTGGTTCTTTCGAGATGAGAGCCAAATGGGAAGCTTTGGTGTTTTCTCCCACTTTATTTTTTTTAAAAGCGTTTTTGATCATCCTTACTAAATATTTTTTTATTGAAGCCCAATGGTTGTTGTAGAAAGCTATGGTGAACCCATCCAGTCCAGGAGCCTTTTCCAAGGGCATGCTCCAAATTTCCTCTCTAATTTCCTCCTCTATGACCTCTTTTTCCAGCTCTCTATTTTGTTTATCATTAATTTTGTTGTTGATTTGATGAAGGAACTCTTTACTGTCCACTTGTTGATCCCCTGCTGAAAGGAGGTTTTTGTAATAATTATAAGCTACCTTTTTATTTTCTCCATTTCCTTTATTTCCTATCCTTCCACTTGAATTTTATCAATTTGGTTGCCAACTCTTCTTATCTTTAAATTGTTGTGAAAAAAGCGGTGTTTTTATCCCCCACTTTAAGCCATAAGCATCTTGACTTTTGCCTAATTTCCTCCTCCTCTTACCTGTTTTGCTTATAAAGATCCAAAAAGATTTATTTTTCAAAAGCATGCTCTTGCTCGATATCTCGTAGATTTTCTTTCTCCTTACTCCAGTTTTCAAGTTTCTTTTGCAGCTCTATTTTTTTATTTTTTTCCTTGAGAGTGTTTCCTCTTGCCCAAGCTTTTAGATCTGATCTTAACATTTTTAATTTAGTTTCCCATACGTAATGGGGGGAGCCTAAAATAGAGGTTTCCGAGCTTTCTTTTACTAGCTTCCAAAATCTTCCTTGCCATCCCAGAGTTTGTTGTATTTGAAAGGAATCGGATCGAGGTTCTCGAGCCTATCCAAAATCAACACCACAGGCTTATGGTCAGAGGCAGAAGGGTGCACTATTTTTCTTCTGATGGTTCGGAAGGCTGCTGCTATATTCTCTTGAATCAAAATTCTATCTAGTCTTTCCTTTATATTATGTGCTCTCGTTCTTTTATTACTCCAGGTAAATCTTCCATAGCTTGGTGGAATGTCAAAAAGTTTGTGCACTTCTATGATGTCTTTCACGGCTCCTTTTAAGGGATTACTGAAGTAATTACCTCCCAACTTCTCATCTCTATGTCAAATCAAATTTAAATCCCCTCCTATAACTAGATTTCTCCATGGACCTTCTTATGCTTCTTATTTTACTAATTCCCAGCACATAGCTTTATCTCTGTAGTGGTTTAGAGAGTATATGTTTATAATGGTATACTTTTCATTCGTATTCTTATTTTTTAGATCTGTCATAACTCAATAATTGTTGAGTTTTTGATTGACTAATTCCCATTTCCATTTGTTCCACAATGTGTAGATACTACTTGATACTCCAATGGAGTCCATAGTTGTTCCTTAAAAAAAAAAATTGAGTCTTAATCAATTTTTGAACCTCTTGGTTGCTGACTTTGGTCTCTTGGATCATAAAAATGTCTCGATGTTTCTGTTTTATTATGTCTTGTGCTGCGTTAGTTTTGAGAGAAGATCCTAGACCCCTTCTATTCCAAGAGACCATAATCATTATTTACTTGATTTGTGGTGAATTACACCATTTTCCTTTTGCTGATATTTTCTCCACTTCCTTTTTGTTTGCCGAGGAAGGAATCCATTGGTTGTTGAGTGTCATGGCCATTTCCTTTGGTGTTGCTTCGTCTCTTATTTCTTTGTTGGATTTCTTTCCTGCTTTTTTCAGCTGATCCCACACATGGGTGCTTTCTTTGACTTTGTTTCTTGTTAGAATCGGATCAATGGTGGGTGGGGGGAGAGGATAAGCTTTGGGTGGGAGAAGAGATGATGGCTAATGCATTGGCTTGGGTAGGGGAACAAGGGGATGGCAAGTCTTCCCCCAATATTTCAAATGGATTTAAAGTCGGGTTTATTAGAGGGTCCTCGATGATAGGAGGGATATAAGCTGAAGCTAAGGTTTCGAGGGGCTGAGAGGGGTTCGAAACAACTTGTTTATTATGGAGCTTCTTTCGTTTTACTTGTTCCCAAGTATCTTCTTATTTCTCAACATTCTCAGAATTCTCTACTTCCTTTAATTTACTACACCTATTTGCAAAATGACAATATTCATGGCTTAACTTGCATTTGAAAGAGATTTTCTCATAGTCCAGCTACTCGATGTGAGTCCATTGGTCCACCGTGATTTTTATTGCCTCCGATAGTCCTTTCCCCAGGTCTACTTCCACGCAAATGCGAGCACAAGCATGCATGTTATCTTTTAGCTCACCTCTATATATATACTTGCCAACCGTATTTCCGATAGATTTCACTGACTCATCGCCCCAACAATGGAGGGGAAGGTGTGGCAATCTGACCCATAATGGCACAACGCTTGGAATGTACATCTCTGGGTCAAAATCCAATGACCATATATTCAAATACAAGCCTCTAGAGTCCATAAATTAAGGACCATTTCTGAATATTAGATTCATATCTTCTTTGGTTTCGAATAGGAAAGTGAAATATCTCTTTCCACAAAACCTTATAGCTATTTTCCCTTGTATATTTGCACTCTAGTTTCTCTCCACCCATTTCTGTACCGCTTTGGGGGAGGGCCACAGACCTGTAAATTGTCCTACCAATCCACGTTCAACTAAATATATAGCGACTTTCCTGGGTAGAGTTGGGCGTAAAGAAATCTCTCGTATGTCTGCTAACTTCTTCACAAATTTGCTAGTAATTGGCCTGGCTTTTGGAGCTCCGTTTTCTGCTATTAAAGCTGCAAATGTTGCTTCTTGTTCGTCAATTCCATGTTGAAAGGATGAGTCTCCCCGTGTAGAGAGGGGCATGGTGGAAGAAAACTCAGCAGCAAGAGGTTGTCGAGCGAAGGGAAAAGAATGCGAAGCTGCCCAGGGAGAGGAGAACCATCAGGGAGGGGCCGAGACCAAGCTCAAGGAGGCCGCAGGGGGCTGCCAAGCAGGGAGGCAACTAGGTCAAGCCTGCCCACGAGCAAGCCAAAAAAAAAGAAAGAATTCAATTCACTATTGACCATATAGATGGTTGGGCTATTTGATTTGTTGTAAATGGGATTTGGCTTCGCTAGGTCAAGCCTGCCCACGAGCCAGCCAAAAAAAAAAAAAAAATCAATTCACTATTCACCATATAGATGGTTGGGCTATTTGATTTGTTGTAAATGGGATTTCATATAGAATTTGTTCTTGTTGATCTAACCACAACTCTCCATAGATTTGGATTTTAATGCCTTGCTCTCCACTTCCAATCTTTAATTTTATGGAAAATTACATTCTTATTGTAGGATCCTAGATCTAGGTAGATCCAAAATTAATGTCTTTAGAGAGGCATGGCCTCCACAAATTTGATGAAGTAACGTTATATATTCAAAGGTTATCTGAGAATATCTCATCTTTTTCTTTTGCCCCACAACTTCCATTATGGATGCACAAGTTGAGCATGGAAAGTTTGGAAGTGGCCACCTCCACCAATCATGCTGCAAAGAATGCCCTAGAGTCTTGGAAGTAATTAGTGGAAAATTTGTTTGAAGTATTAATGGTCATGGTGGAAATATCAAAAGGACAAGGAATTTGGTGTTCATCTATTGAAAAAACTGGAGAAGGCATGCCTCGCAACACTAAGGGGAATATGGAACCTTCAATAAAAGCTAGGCCCTCCCAAATTTTATAATTTTCAAGAAAAGAAAGCCTGCCAAAGTAGGAAAACCTTGTTATGGTTAAACTTGAATACCAAAGCCTTTGAAATATGTAAAATTGTAGTTTAAGCCCGCAGAAGAAAGAAAATCTTGTTATGGTTAAACTTGAATACCAAATCCTTTGAAATTACTTATGCCTATAAATGGTTATAGCAATGGAACCAAATATTTTAATACAAGTGCTAATGGTTCTTTTTAAAAAAATAAAAAAGTAATAAATAAATATCATATGATTAGAATTATAGTTTAAAATGTTAAGTTAACAACCATGTACATTTTATATAATAAAAAAAATATCATGTAATAAGAATCAAATTATAAAATGTAAAATTCAAAACTGTATGCATTTCATTATCTTATATGCATTATTCATTTTTATCTAAATAAGATATAAATTAATTAAATTAATTCGAGTTTATATTTATAATATTCTAATAGAAAATAAAAATACAAACTTGTGATAAATTATATAAACAAGTAAAAGTACAAGACACAAAATATTATATTACAACACAACATAAATAACTATCTAAATTTAAATTTTATTTGTATAAATATTTAAATTTTCAATAGCCATCAAGGGGCAACTCAATTGGGGAAGGTTGTGAAAATGAAATGTTATATCAGAGGATGGTTCAAATAGGCAACTCAATTGGGGAAGGTTATAAAAATTAAATGTTAAATGAGAAGGTGGTTCAAATCCCCGTATTAACCTGTACTTGCTAAAGGGGCATACATAGGCACCTAGATGTTATAGTGACATTGCAATCAATTCCAAGTCACACTAGAACAAGACTAGCACACTTTATGTCAAAATCATTTTTAAATACCACTTTTACTACTGATGCAGGAGCACCCAGCAATTAAGCGAACAAACCTGGACTAGAGGATGAGGATAAAGAAAAAACTGTTTTAAAGCAAAAAAAAAACAAAGTTAAAGCAGATAAGTGGCTTTAAAGTAGATAAGGGATACTTATCTCTCATGCATGCGCCTTTAGTTGGAGAAAAACAAGGATAGCGTTGATCCTTCCCATCTAAGATTTCTTGTATATGTATGTAGTGTGATAGGG
>APFE030302930.1:0-16825 GCA_000404065.3 Pinus taeda
TATACCCATTGTACGACCCAACAGGTATAACCATGCGAAAGAACAGCACAACAATTAAATGCATAACAATGAAGGCAAAGCATGATATGAGTAAGTCAAATTGCTATTAATTGAGAGCAACTGCAAAGAAATTGCGTCAAGTATTAATTAAAGTTCATCTGAAGGAAAGAATGGCATTTCTAGGTGGGGTAATTGAAGAGTGGTTGGGAGAAGTACATGACGTCGTCTCACTAGAGGAGAAGTTGGTCAAAATGGAGTGTATTGGGGAGAAGTTACTGGAGGAGACGCGAACCCACTTCTTGTTGCAGATGCGTGAAGTTGAGTTGATGAAAGATGTGGAGAGACTAAGGCTTACAACGGAAAAAGTGGCTACAAAAACTGATAACCTCTCAGCCAAGGTGGAGGGGATAGAAGTAACAGTGGAAGCAATGACCATGGGGTTTGTTAAAGAAGTATTTGTCTTGTAGTATCCTTCACCTCCTACCACGAATAATTCAGGCAAGCTTGAGGAGTTTGCAGAAACAAAGGTCTCGATGTAGGAGGAGGCAACAAATGAAAATTCCATGGAAAATGGAAAACTTCTAGGAATAAATTTTATTCCAGTCTTCTCCCTTTTTTTGAACAATGTTTTGTAAATCAATGTTATATAATTACCTAAAAGAAACTTAGTTAGAGGCAAGATAGGATATAGGAAAAATAGACACAAAATCCATTTTGACCAATTTTGGTTTGCAGTAGTTGAAGAACAACCTGTGAATGTAAGGGTTCTGACCCGTGTTCCAATTTGATAATATATAAAGCTTCCTGTTTCTTAAAAAAAATGATATGCTACTAGAAATGAGAATCTTGTTATAAGTATTATAATTATTAGGTGAGAGTACCCTTTAATAAGAAGTCATGTATTTTCACAAAGACATGTCCTTTAACATGTCTCTTCATTAACTATAAATTAATTAATTATTAATTATTATATATTAATTTATATATATTTGTGTTCATAACATTGCCTTCCCCTTAGAAATGCTTTGTCGTCGAAACAAATTTTTTTCTTTCTTCTAAGTAAGTCTAAATTCTACTACTGTAACATAATAATACACTAAGGCTTTGGCCTCTGCAGGTTAGTGCCAAGGTTCAAGGCATAAAGCATCGAAACAAGATTGAGACTGCCTAGAGATCGGAAACCAGTCCAGTCCAAAAATTGAATTTGCAAAAATGAACTTGCTGCCCGCGCAGGGGAGACCAACAAATGAAAAAAGTAGCTTGCATAATTTTCAAAAATGCACAAAATAATCCTGTTGATGTGATTTTTGGAATCCTGAAACCCGAAGACGCGTGGTGAGTCGTGTGTCATGCTGTGTTGGCGAGTCATGTGTCTTGCAGTGCTGACGGGTGTTCTTCAATGATGAAACACTTGTATGCATCCGTGTTGTCCTCTTCCTACTGCAACACACCTGTGTCGCCCTTCGCCTGAGGATCGCTATTCTTCTCCTCCACAGTAGTCTTGTCCTGAGGATTATCCCTCTTCTCCTTTACGCAATGTGGGCATCCATCGTCACTGGCTGGCTCCTCGCAGGTTAGGCATCCATCTTCGTTGGCTGGCTCCTCGCCGGTTAGGCATCCATCTTTGTTGGCTGGCTCCTCGTGGAAGGTAATTGATATGGTGGCTTTTATGAGTGGTTGGTTTAGGGAGCAGCGATACATGAACTGGGCTGAGTGAAGGGTTTACTATGGGCTTGAGGGGACGTTAGAGGCTGGAGGGGCGATTTGCAAAGGTTGGGAGCAGAGAGCTCGTGTGCGGCCTCTGCCACTGCGAGTGTCTAGATAGCGGTCTGAGTCATAATGAGCCAAGGTGGAGGGGGAATCTGAGGCTGGTGATGGTGGAGAGCGAGGCAGTCTGCCTCTGCTACTCCCTCTTCTGCTCTGCATTCTATGGCGAAGTAGGGGCATGATGACGCGGGGACGAAGAGAATTTCTGCGAGAAGTCGGCACTGAGAATTGAGAGGGCTCAGCAGGTTCAAAGGTCAGCTCAGAGGTAGAATGTTCAGTAGCCTCAGAATGGAGAATAAGGTTGCAGATAAAACTCTGTGAATAATGATTACCTGGACCAAATTCAATGCAGCATAAAATGCTGCAGTGCTTTCCCGTAGCAGTGTGTGAACTTGGTTCCATTGCAACCAGGGTAAAATGGCAGTTCAGAGGCATAGGATTAGAGACAGAGGAGGTGGAATGTAAATTACCAGAGGGTGCCATTATGCAGAGCTGAGAATGGTAGATGCGGGCAAGTTGATTAGAGTGCCAACTTAAATTCCATTTACTGCTGCTGTAAATTAGTTTTATGGCTTTGTGTGCAGGTTTACGGATGGCCATGTGGCAAAGCCACTTGCCATCTCGTTCCCTTGCCAACAATTCAATTCCAACGTACATCCGCATCCGGGAGTCATCGAAACTTATTAATAAAAAGACTTTATGTCTTTACTTCTACTTGCAATAGTTTCACTTGATTCTTTACTTCTACTTGCAATAGTTTCACTTGATTCTTTATTTTTCGATGTTGTCATTATTGATCAAACAAAATGTATAAAATTTTAATTTCTAAGCAAAATTGTCAAACTATAACATGATTTGACCATCCTAATTTGATATTCTGTTTAACACTATGGTTATAGGCTTCCCTAGGTGAATTGTTATAATGAGACTAAATGATATTAGTATCAATATTCTTGGGAAGATAGATTAATTATTTCCTTTCTGGTTGATGCTTATATATTGACTAGTTAATGTACTTGCTCTTGCGATTAGGATGTTGATTAACTATCTTTGCAAATTATTTTTGATTTTCTTTTAAAGGTTAATTTTTTCATGCAACAATGTTGCATTATTAATGTATGTGCTTCTATTAATAAGTACACTCAGAATTTATATCTTTTGCACGCCAGCATTTGAGTATATTTTTACTTCAATTGGTTTCACATCTTCTTGAGTTATGATATTAAGTGGATCTATATTTGTTCCTTGCTCCTCAACTTTGCATTTTCATATCTAAATATTTTGATGGTTTCTTTTCAATAAGTTGTTCTACTATGTTTTGTAATGACTTCTTTTCAATTTCTTAATTTATGTAAGCAATTTTTCACTATGGTTCCTAAAGCAACAACATTCTTCATTTTTTCCTACAATAATTATGTCAAATTGTTTTTGTATATTTTCAATTGACTTTTATTTTCTTGATGATCACCTTCAATATATATTTTAGGTATTTTGATAAAGATACTATTGAATTTGACTTCATTGTAATGTCTTGAAGTGTGACCTTCTTTTATGTGTTTAATATGAAGTAACTCAGTGTTCCAAACCATGTTAATTCAACAATTATGTTTATCTTTTTATACACATAGTCATAACAATAAATTGAGATATGCATTCATAATCATCAATTGTCACTTGGAATTCCTTGATTTCATATTGTTTCATGCAAAAAATATTTTCCTTTTCACCTATATTTGGCTCTAGATTTGATAATTGATTTGCCAAATCAATATTAATACAATGTTCATTATCATTAATGTTGATAATGATTTTAATCTCTTGGCCTCAATATTCCCTTTTAGAGTAAATAATCCGCAACATTTATCTAGATAACTATTATAAATAGATTTTTTTTTTGCTGAAGCAAGCGTCGATCCTTCTAATTCATTAATTCAAAAGAAAAATACATATTGTACATAAGACCTGATCCTTTAAAAGAATTCAGGAAAAAGGACTCCCTGCCAATGACCCAAACCCCAAGCTACTATAGTGATCACCAAAATTTTGAGAAATAACCGTGGAAAGTCTGCAAGAGCCCCCACCCACACTTTTGGATAAAACATACTTCATAGAGCCAACATCCGACCATGGATACCCTCGAATGTACAAATTGCACCCACCATGAAAGAGGGAGAATATGTGCAAAATCGGATGAAATGTTAGGGCCCACCTGGCCCCACCAAAAACAACACCTTTGATCCCTACCTTTGATCCTGTCTACTAAATCCAATGGACAGAAATCATATCGCACGACCTAATACGACAGAGAGATAGTATGCGATCGAAGGCCGTATCAAAGTTAACCCACCTGCCACGTGTAACAATCTCTATGGAATCGCTCCCAAAACTAGAAAACCATAAATTGCTTAAGTAACGCGTGATCACCAGAAAACCCACCATGCTGTGGTTTCAAGCCCTAAAGCGGAGAGGGAGAAAATTCTAGCTGCTAGAAAAACAGACCACACATTCTAATTATTCCTGCTACAGAACCAGACTCCGATATTGTGCTTGTTTGGGGAAAGACTAGGCCACTTGTCTACCAAAGAACTGAGAACCTCGTTCAACTGACTCCAGGATAAAATGAGGCCCACTTTAGCACGTATTTCTACCAAATACATACTGATAGGATACAAAAGTACTAGCCGAAGAAATCAATTCATGCCAGTCAACCTAGCTTGATATCTAAACACTTCTTTGTCTTCTGCGACTTGTTCTTCGCAGAGAACCTTTAAATGGTTTTGAGGTATCTCCTGCCACTTTTTCGCCATTCCGCCATTAGCATTATTCACTCCTTGGTTCACTAGAAGGTCTTCTAGTTTATTGGCCGAACATCGAACATGGTTGAAACTCACCATTCGAAGCTCCTGGAGGTGAACGTGGATTCTTAGGTAGACCTTGATTAATTTCCAGTGAGTGGAGACTTTCTTTGGCCGAGTACCGCAATTGATTCTTTTCACAGAGTTAATGGTTATCTCTGAGTCCGCTTCAATAATGACATTAGAGACATGGTACTGGATCAGAAACTCTAGACATTGTTACAAAGCCATTAATTTTGCCATATTATTTGTGGCTCTTCCCAAATGGCAGTGGAAGATAAAGATAATACTGCCCTTATCATCTCTTAAAACTCCTCCAAAACCAGTTGTTCCCAGGTTGCCTTTTGAAGCACCATCTTCTTTGTATTTCAGTAGCCTTTTGGTGGTGGTTGCTAGAAATTCTTCTCTGTATCCTTGTCTGAGAATTCTCAGCTCAGTCTCAGAGGGGGGATTCTTAGGGAGATTGCGAACTGTGATACTAACTGTCTCCCTGAGCTGTTTTAGGATCAGATCAAATAGTCTTAAAGGAATAACCTTTTTCATTCTTAAAAATTATTTTATTTCTTTCTTTCCAAACATTCTAGATAATGAAGCTTGGCGTGAAGGTCCAGGCCAAATTAAGGAACTCATTCTCCGAATAGTTTCCTCTCCACTTGTTTAGGGTATTTGTGATACTACTTCTATCCCTATCTGTCTGTTGGAAAATGATAGAGAAAGAATCCCACAACCATGTGGTGTAAGAGCAGTTGTTAAGAATGTGCTCCATGGTCTCCTTTTGCCCTTCACAAAGCTGGCATATGGAAGGCCCCATAACCCCCCATTTCCTAATGTTGTCCCAATTTAAAATTTTCTTATGATGAACCAACCACATGAAAAGCTTGATTTTCATCCAACCTTGGTGCTTCCTGAGGTGTTTCCAGGTATCTTCTGGAACACTGGAATCAAGCCCAAGGAGAATACCTTTAGCTTCCTTAAGATTAAAGGTGCCTTTATTGTTATTGCCCCATCTCAATTTATCCTGCCCCTCTGTAACTAAAATCATTCTTTGTTTAAGCAAGCTCCCCAAAACCTTTGCTTTAATTTTAATGGGGCTATCCTCTCTGCAATCAATTTTCCTTTAGTTTCTCCACTTTTCGAAGTTCTGAGCAGGATCCCAAAAATCCTTAACTTTGTTTAACCCTTGGGAATTTGTTTCCTACTTGAGGCATAGAAATTCCTTTCCTAATGACGAATTCAAATGTCATTAGAACGCGCTATCTTCTTCAAGATTACACTTCGTATATTAAAATTACTCCTCTCAAAAGGGTGATAAGTTCCCTTTTATAATCAAGAAGTAAAATAGATAAATGCGATTCACAACTAAATGCTATTATCAGACAACATTCCAACTTGCGTTGATCCTCTTGATTTATTCTTTGATTCGTCTGCATAAGACCCACTCCTTTTCCTCTGTTTAGCATTTACTATTCAATCTTTTGAACAACAACTGTTCCCTTTGCCAATTTCTGCATAAAAACAACGGAAGTTAGCTTAGCTAAGTCGAACTGTATCAAAAGCAATTTTAGTCATTTCTCATCAAAGATTTATCAACATCTTACTATATCAGGGAACAAATATGTAAAAAGAAGGAAAAAGACAGTGTAATCAAGAGTAAACTTATACCCATTGTACGACCCAACAGGGATAACCATGCGAAAGAATAACACAACCATTAAATGCATAACAGTGAAGGAAAAGCATGACATGAGTAAGTCAAATTGCTATAAATTGGGAGCAACTACAAAGAAATTGCGTCGAGTATCAATTAAAGTTCATCTAAAGGCAAGAATGGCATTTCTAGGTGAGGTAATTGGAGAGTGGTTGGGAGAAGTACATGACGTAATCTCACTGGAAGAGAAGTTGGTCAAAATGGAGTGTATCGGGGAGAAGTTACTGGAGGAGGAACGTACCCACTTCTTGTTGCAGATGCGTGAAGTTGAGTTGATGAAAAATGTGGAGAGACTAAGGATTACAATGGAAAATGTAGCTACAAAAACTGATAACCTCTCAGCCAAGGTGGAGGGGATAGAAGTAACAGTGGAAGCAATGACCATGGGGGTTGTTAAAGAAGTATTTGTCTTGTAGGATCCTTCACCTCCTGCCACGGATAATTCGGGCAAGATTGAGGAGTTTGTAGAAACAAAGGTCTCGATGTAGGAGGAGGCAACAAATGAAAATTCCATGGAAAATGGAAAACTTCTAGGAATATATTTTATTTCAGTCTTCTCTCTTTTTTTTGAACAATGTTTTGTAAATCAATGCTATATAATGGCCTAAAATAAACTTAGTTAGAGGCAAGATAGGATATAGGAAAAATAGAGACAAAATCCATTTTGACCAATTTTGGTTTGCAATAGTTGAAGAACAGCCTGTGAATGTAACGGTTCTGACCCGTGTTCCAGTTTGATAATATATAAAGCTTCCCGTTTCTTTAAAAAAAAAATGATATGCTACTAGAAATGAGAATCTTGTTATAAGTATTATAATTATTAGGTGAGAGTACCCTTTAATAAGAAGTCATGTATTTTCACAAAGACATGTCCTTTAACATCTCTCTTCATTAACTATAAATTAATTAATTATTAGTTATTATATATTAATTTATATATATTTGTGTTCATAACATTGCCTTCCCCTTAGAAATGCTTTGTCGTCGAAACAAATTTATTTTTTCTTCTAAGTCTAAATTCTACTGCCTTAACATAATAATACACTAAGGCTTTGGCCTCTGCAGGTCAGTGCTAAGGTTCAAGGCATAAAGCATCAAAACAAGATTGAGACTGCCTAGAGATGGGAAACCAGTCCAGTCCAAAAATGAATTTGAAAAAATGAACTTGCTGTCCGCGCAGGGGAGACCAACAAATGAAAAAAGTAGCTTGCATAATTTTCAAAAATGCACAAAATAATATTGTTGATGTGATTTCTGGAAACCTGAAAACCAAAGATGCATGGTGAGGCGTGTGTCATTCTGTGCTGGCGAGTCATGTGTCATGCAGTGCTGGTGTTCTTTAATGATGAAACACCTGTATGCATCCATGTTGTCCTCTTCCTGCTGCAACACACCCGTGTCACCCTTCGCCTGAGGATCACTATTCTTCTCCTCCACAGTAGTCTTGTCCTGACGATTATCCTTGTTCTCCTTTATGCAATGTGGGCGTCCATCGTCATTGGCTGGCTTCTCGCAGGTTAGGCATCCATCTTCGTTGGCTGGCTCCTCGTGGAAGGTAATTAATATGGTGGCTTTTATGAGTGGTTGGTTTAGGGAGCAGCGATAGATGAACTAGGCCGAGTGAAGGGGTTGCTATGGGCTAGAGGGGATGTCAAAGGCTGGAGGGGCGATTTGCGAAGGCTGGGAGCAGAGATCTCGTGTGCGGCCTCTGCCACTGCGAGTGTCTAGATAGCGGTCTGAGTCATAATGAGCCAAGGCGGAGGGGGAATCTGAGGCTGGTGATGGTGGAGAGCGAGGTAATCTGCGTTTGCTACTCCCTCTTTTGCTCTGCATTCTATGGTTAATCCAGGGCATGATGACGCGGGGACGAAGAGAATTTCTGTGAGAATTCGACACTGAGAATTGAGAGGGCTCAACAGGTTCAAAGGTCGGCTCAGAGGTAGAATGTTCAACAGCCTCAGAATGGAGAATAAGGCTGTAGATAAAAATCTGTGAATAATGATTACCTGGACCAAATTCGATGCAGCATAGAATGTTGCAGTGCTTTCCCATAGCAGTGCGTGAACTTGGTTCCATTGCAGCCAGGGGAAAATGGTAGTTCAGAGGCTTAGGATTAGAGACAGAGGAGGTGGAATGTAAATTACCCAAGGGTGCCATTATGCAGAGCCGAGGCTGGTAGATGCGGGTGAGTTGATTAGAGTGCCAACTTAAATTCCATTTACTGCTACTGTAAATTGGTTTTATGTCTTTGTGTGTGGGTTTATGGATGGCCATGTGGCAAAGCCACTTGCCATCTTGTTCCCTTTCCAGCAATTCAATTCCGACGTACACCCGCATCCGGGAGTCATCGAAACTTATTAATAAAAAGGCTTTATGTCTTTACTTCTACTTGCAATAGTTTCACTTGATTCTTTGTTTTTCGATGTTGTCATTATTGATCAAACAAAATGTATAAAATTTTAATTTCTAAGCAAAATTGTGAAACTATAACATGATTTGACCTTCCTAATTTGATATTTTGTGGAACACTATGCTTATAGGCTTCCTTTGGTGAATTGTTATAATGAGACTAAATGATATTAGTATCAATATTCTTGGGAAGATAGATTAATTATTTCCTTTCTGGTTGATGCTTATATATTAACTAGTTAATGTACTTGCTCTTGCGATTAGGATGTTGATTAACTAACTTTGCAACATTTTTTTTATTTTCTTTTAAAGGTTAATTTTTTCATGCAACAATGTTGCATTATTAATATATGTGCTTCTATTAATAAGTACACTCAGAATTTATATCTTTTGTACGCCAGCATTTGAGTATATTTTTACTTCAATTGGTTTCGCATCTTCTTGAGTTATGATATTAAATGGATCTATATTTGTTCCTTGTTCCTCAACTTTGCATTTTCATATCTAAATATTTTGATGCTTTCTTTTCAATAAGTTGTTCTACTATGTTTTGTAATGACTTCTTATCAATTTCTTAATTTATGTAAGCAATTTTTCACTATGGTTCCTAACCCAACAACATTCTTCATCTTTTCCTACAATAATTATGTCAAATTGTTTTTGTATGTTTTCAATTGACTTTTATTTTCTTAGGATCACCTTCAATATATATTTTAGGTATTTTGATAAAGATACTATTGAATTTGACTTCATTGTAATGTCTTGAAGTGTGACCTTCTTTTATGTGTTTAATATGAAGTAACTGAGTGTTCCAAACCATGTTAATTCAAAAATTATGTTTATGTTTTTATACACATAGTCATAACAATAAACTGAGATATGCATTCATAATCATCAATTGTCACTTGCAATTCCTTGATTTCATATTGTTTCATGCAAAAAATATTTTCCTTTTCACCTATATTTGGCTCTAGATTTGATAATTGATTTGCCAAATCAATATTAATACAATGTTCATTATCATTAATGTTGATAATGATTTTAATCTCTTGGCCTCAATATTCCCTTTTAGAGTAAATAATCCGCAACATTTATCTAGATAACTATTATAAATAGATTTTTTTTTTTGCTGAAGCAAGCGTCGATCCTTCTGATTCATTAATTCAAAAGAAAAATACATATTGTACATAAGACCTGATCCTTTTAAAGAATTCAGGAAAAAGGACTCCCTGCCAATGACCCAAACCCCAAGCTACTATAGTGATCACCAAAATTTTGAGAAATAACCGTGGAAAGTCTGCAAGAGCCCCCACCCACACTTTTGGATAAAACATACTTCATAGAGCCAACATCCGACCATGGATACCCTCGAATGTACAAATTCCACCCACCATGAAAGAGGGAGAATATGTGCAAAATCGGATGAAATGTTAGGGCCCACCTGGCCCCACCAAAAACAACACCTTTGATCCCTACCTTTGATCCTGTCTACTAAATCCAACGGCCAGAAATCATATCGCACGACCTAATACGACAGAGAGATAGTATGCGATCGAAGGCCGTATCAAAGTTAACCCACCTGCCACGTGTAACAATCTCTATGGAATCGCTCCCAAAACTAGAAAACCATAAATTGCTTAAGTAACGCGTGATCACCAGAAAACCCACCATGCCGTGGTTTCAAGCCCTAAAGCGGAGAGGTAGAAAATTCTAGCTACTGGAAAAACAGACCACACATTCTAATTATTCCTGCTACAGAACCAGACTCCGATATTGTGCTTGTTTGGGGAAAGACTAGGCCACTTGTCTGCCAAAGAACTGAGAACCTCGTTCAACTGACTCCAGGATAAAATGAGGCCCACTTTAGCATGCCTTTCTACCAAATACATACTGATAGGATACAAAAGTACTAGCTGGAGAAATCAATTCATGCCAGTCAACCTAGCTTGATATCTAAACACTTCTTTGTCTTCTGCGACTTGTTCTTCGCAGAGAACCTTTAAACGGTTTTGAGGTATCTCCTGCCACTTTTTCGCCATTCTGCCATTAGCATTATTCACTCCTTGGTTCACTAGAAGGTCTTCTAGTTTATTGGCCGAACATCGAACATGGTTGAAACTCACCATTCGAAGCTCCTCGAGGTGAACGTGGATTCTTAGGTAGACCTTGATTAATTTCCAGTGAGTGGAGACTTTCTTTGGCCGAGTACCGCAATTGATTCTTTTCACAGAGTTAATGGTTATCTCTGAGTCCGCTTCAATAATGACATTAGAGACATGGTACTGGATCAGAAACTCTAGACATTGTTACAGAGCCATTAATTTTCCCATATTATTTGTGGCTCTTCCCAAATGGCAGTGGAAGATAAAGATAATACTGCCCTTATCATCTCTTAAAACTCCTCCAAAACCAGTTGTTCCCAGGTTGCCTTTTGAAGCACCATCTTCTTTGTATTTCAGTAGCCTTTTGGTGGTGGTTGCCAGAAATTCTTCTCTGTATCCTTGTCTGAGAATTCTCAGCTCAGTCTCAGAGGGGGGATTCTTAGGGAGATTGCGAACTGTGATACTAACTGTCTCCCTGAGCTATTTTAGGATCAGATCAAATAGTCCTAAAGGAATAACCTTTTCATTCTTAAAAATTATTTTATTTCTTTCTTTCCAAACATTCTAGATAATGAAGCTTGGCGTGAAGGTCCAGGCCAAATTAAGGAACTCATTCTCCGAATAGTTTCCTCTCCACTTGTTTAGGGTATTTGTGATACTACTTCTATCCCTATCTATCTGTTGGAAAATGATAGAGAAAGAATCCCACAACCATGTGGTGTAAGAGCAGCTGTTAAGAATGTGCTCCATGGTCTCCTTTTGCCCTTCACAAAGCTGGCATATGGAAGGCCCCATAACCCCCCATTTCCTAATGTTGTCCCAATTTAAAATTTTCTTATGATGAACCAACCACATGAAAAGCTTGATTTTCATCCAACCTTGGTGCTTCCTGAGGTGTTTCCAGGTATCTTCTGGAACACTGGAATCAAGCCCAAGGAGAATACCTTTAGCTTCCTTAAGATTAAAGGTGCCTTTATTGTTATTGCCCCATCTCAATTTATCCTACCCCTCTGTAACTAAAATCATTCTTTGTTTAAGCAAGCTCCCCAAAACCTTTGCTTTAATTTTAATGGGGCTATCCTCTCTGCAATCAATTTTCCTCTAGTTTCTCCACTTTTCGGAGTTCTGAGCAGGATCCCAAAAATCCTTAACTTTGTTTAACCCTTGGGAATCTATTTCCTACTTGAGGCATAGAAATTCCTTTATTAAAAGTGTTGGTTCTTGTTGCCATTTTTCCTCCCAAAAGAGTGCAAGATCTCCTGCTCTGATTTCCCAAAAACTGTTTTTTTGAACTAGGCTTCTATTTTCCTAGGCTCTGTTCTAGATATGAGATCCTTTTAAATTTCCAGACATCCTTATGAGATCATTAGTGTGCCAAGAGCTGGCATATTTCTCTTTCCAAATCCTTGCCCACTGGGCTGTTGGCTCCTGAACCCATCACCACCAAAGCTTGGCTCTTAGCACTTTACTAAGAATCTCCTGATCATCCAAGCCTAGACCCCCATGACTCTTGGGTTTATAGATTTTATCCCATGAGACCAGGGCCCACTTCTTAGTTTCTTCCTTACCCCATAGGAAATATCTTTGTATATTCCTGAATTGCTCTAAAACCCCTTTCAGAGCTGGGAGGGCTGATAACATAAAAACTGGGATGGATTGCAAAACCACATTTGTCAGAACCAATCTGCCTGCCAGGTTCAAGACTCTGAAGGTCCAATTTTTTATTGTCTTGCATCTTATTAAGCACCATTTCCCAGATACTATTGTGCATAGGTCTAGCTGTGAGAGGGATTCCCAAATATTTTGTGGGGAGTGAATCCCTTTGGAAGCCAAGAATTCTTGAGATATTTCTCTGAATAGCTATGTTAGTGTTTAAGAAGAAGATTTTTGACTTAGAGAGATTGACCTCCATACTTGTAGCCATGGCAAATTCCTTCACGATTTGATTAAAGGTTGAACCTTCTTTGATTGTGGGGATTCCTTGCAGCATGGTGTCATCTACAAATTGTTGGTGATTCAGAGCTTGACCATTCTCAGATAATTGAAGTCCTTTGATTTTTCCCGCTTCCTTGGCATGCTTAATGGATCTGCCAAGTCCTTCCATCATGAGAATAAAAATAAAGGGAGAGAGCGGGTCTCCCTACCTGAGCCCTCTAGAAGGAATGAAAATCTCTGGGTTTGCACTTATCTGTAGTTTGACCTGATTCCTATTTGGGGATCAAGGATATGAAGGAGGTGTTGAGGGCTTTCAGGATGGTTTTGCTACACCTGGAATCCTCCACCACATTTAGAATATCTTGTTTGACAATATGCCAACAAGCTTTAAAAAAATCGACATTGAAACCATCCGGGCCTGGTGCTTTGCAATTTTGCATGTCTTTGAGAACCTTGCTGACTTCCTCTTCAGTAACTAGTCTCTTGAGGTTACTCTCTAGACACCAACCTACGGATATGCCTTATAATTTCCTTGATGGATTGTTCCATGTTTGAATTGTTTTCCCGAGTGATGTTTCGGAAATGCTTAACAAGCACCACTTCAATATTCTTATGAGTGTTCTGAAGCTCCCCATTCTCGTTCTTTATCAAAGAGATTCTATTGTGTGCTCTCTTAGCTATGGTGGATCAGTGGAAAAATCTTGTATTCCTCTCTCCTTCCTTGAGCCACTGAACTCTAGACTATTGCCCTCCAAAATATTTCCTCTTGTTTACATAAATTTTCCCATTCTTGATGATGTTTCTCAGCCTGATCACTCTTGACTTTGTCAAATATGTCTTGGATCAATGCCTGGTTGAGTTCCTGAGTTTTGATTTCCAAAGATTTTTTGTTCACAAAATGTTTCCAAAATCCTTCTCGTTCCATTCTTTGAGCCTGAACTTGACATGCTTTAGTCTTTTATGCAGGATGTACATATGTGATCCTTGTAATTGCAGGTGTTCAGACCACCATTTTTCAATGTTACTGGTGAAATCTGGGTGGGACAGCCTTATATTTTCGAATCTGTGAATGATTGGAATGCTAAAGAGTCTTTGGCTAGTGCTCTAGTTCCTCCTTTTTTTTCCAAAGAAGACTTGATCATATTAAAATCACCTCCCAAGATCCAAGGAAAAAGTGGATTAATGTTTCCTATGTAACATTTTAATTTATAAATAAAAATATATAAAAAAATGAAACAACTTTACTTCTTAACAATAATTATAATTAAAAAAAATCAAAACCCCAAAATATACATGTAATTAAAATTCCAAGTGAAACATTCATCTTCACTAACACATTCAAAGTGAAACATTCATCTTCACTTGGAGCAAAACTAGATTATGAATATAAATATCAGAAAGACTAAAAAAAAATATGAAATAACTTCACAACAATAATTATAATCATATAAATCATTTAATTGGAAAAATTCGATTCCCACATTATAAATCTAAATTGAAATTCCACAAAAATAACAAAGTACATGACACACTTCAGTATAACCTTCAAAGTGAAATATTATTCACTTTGAGCAAAACTAGATAAATAATCCTGGGAAGTTCTGAATTTTAAAACCATCGCACATCGCTGCAGCAGGCATAAACTAACTCTTACAGCATCACAACAAAAATAAAATTATTTACGTAGTTGGAAAGAATATAACCGGGAAATTGCAGAAAGGAATTCAGCCCTTATGTGAGAACTCGGTTCTTATCTTCTCTTTCTGTTTTTGTTTGATAACCACCGCTGGGCTTTATATTTTCCTGTATACTTTGCGTTTCAATCACATCGCTTGGGTTTGGCTTTCCATTGACATCGCTTGGGTTTTGATTCGCTTTCAAGTTGCTCTGTTTTGGATTTTCATGCACATCAATACGGTTTGCAATGTCAACCAACGCACTCCTTTCTCCCTCTGCTATAGTTGAATGCTCAATCTGTAAACATCTTTCTGCAAAATCTTCAAATTTTTTGGTTGCCTCTTTGAGATTTCGAGAAAGCAAACTCTTTTCGTTCATAAGAGAATTAATCTGTCCTCGCAATGAGTTAATTGTCTTCCCCTGTTCTTCTTTTTCGATGAACAATTCAGAGTGTTTTTCTGTCATCTCTTCACATTTCCTGATAGCCTCTGCATGAAGTGTTTCAAACTCCTGCAATATCCTGACATGTGTTACCTGCAACTCTACAATTCTTCTGCTCAACTCCTCCACATTGTACTCCTGAATTACATCAGAGTTTTGTTTGACATCTTCATCTACCAGCAAAGCCTCCAACCTCTGTGCAGTGCTTACAGACGCACCTTTCAAGTCCTGCCTTTCATCTTCCATACCAACCAATTTATCATTATAGTCATCCAACTGGGCCTTCAAAGACTCCGCTTCAGTCTTTAGCTCTCTATTGGTCTCGCTCAGGGACCCTTTCTCGCTAGCCACCAACTGAAGCTCTGTTTGTAGCTCTGCAAGTCTGCTCAGCAGGATCTCCTTCTCAGCATTCCAATCTTCCTCTGCCATATGGTAACTTCTACTGATCTCGGCAGTCTCTTTTCTGGCAACTTCTAGTGAAAAAAACACTTCCTTTTCCAATTTCCGATCCTCCTTAGTTGTCTCTAATTCTGATGATATCACTTGAATTTGATTTTTCAACTTCAAAACGGTAGCCTCCAGATTCTTCTTATCAGGATGAAGTGTTCTACACTCCTCTTCTTTCATAGAAGTTTCAGTATGTAATCTTTTCTTGGCTTCCTGTAAATGTTTGAGTGCTCGAGAAATCACACCTCGGTATTCCTCATCTTTCTTTTCAAGTTCTTTTTTCAATTTTTTCTCAGCCTCCTTCCATTCTTCGGTCATTTTCCTTGCAGATTCAATTTCTGATACCAACTGGGCCTTCCAAGGCTCCGCCTCCGTCTTTAGGTCTCTATTCGTCTCGCTCAGTGACCCTTTCTCGCTAGCCACCAACTGAAGCTTTGCTTGTAGCTCCGCAAGCTTGCTCAGCAGGATCTCCTTCTCAACATTCCAGTCTTCTTGTGCCATTTGGTAACTTCTGTTGATCTCGGCAGTCTCTTTTCTGCCAATATCTAGCGATAAAAACACTTTGGTTTCCAATTTCCGATCTTCATTGGCTGTCTCTAATTCTGACGATATCACTTGAATTTGATTTTTCAACTTCAAAACAGTTGCGTCCAGGTTCTTCTTATCAAGGTTAAGTCTTCTACACTCGTCTTCTTTCAAAGAAATTTCGGCATTGAATCTTTCCTTGGCTTCCTGCAATTCTTTGATTGCTTGAGAAATCGCATATTTGTATTCGTCATCCTTCTTTATAAGTTCTTCTCTCAATTCGGCCTCCTTCCATTCATCAGTCATTTTCCTTGCAGACTCAATTTCTAATAGGAACTGGGCCTTCAAAGACCTCGCCTCTGTCTTTAGCTCTCTATTTGTCTCATTCAGTGACCCTTTCTCGCTAGCCATGAACGCAAGGTTCGTTTCTAGCTCTGCAAGCCTGCTCAACATTTTCTCCTTCTCCACATTCCAAGTTTCCTGTGCTATTTGGCTAATTCTAGTGATCCCGGCCGTCTCCTTTTTGGCTGCTACGATCTGTGATAAAAGCAGATCCTTTTCCAATTTCCGAGCTTTATCGATTGCCTCTAATTCTGAAGATCTCGCTTGAATTTGATTCTTCAACTGCAAAACATTATCCTCCAGATTCTTTTTATCAAGGTTAACTGCTCTACACTCATCTTCTTTAGCTGAAATTTCGGTATTGAATCTTTCTTCAGCACCCTGCAATTGTTTGAGTGTTTGAGAAATCGCAACCTGGTCATCCCCGTCCTTCTTTCCAAGTTCTCTCAATTCTTTCTCAGCCTTCTTGAATTATTCATTCATTTTCCTTGCAGATTCAATTTCTGATACCAATTGGGCCTTCAAAGATTCCGCTTCAGTCCTTAGCTCTCTGTTTGTCTCGCTCAGTGAACCTTTCTCGCTGGACATCAACTCAAGGTTAGCTTCTAGTTCTGCAA
>APFE030302940.1:0-11488 GCA_000404065.3 Pinus taeda
AGATAAGTTTAATGCCACTGTATTCGACCACTGTTGTGCAATATTAGTTGACTGAAATAAGAAGGTAAGGGTTTAGAAAATGCAAACCAAAGAGCCTCAAGGGCATGAAGGCACTTGTCAATCGCATCATAGGTCCTCTCACTGGCCACTATACTGTTCGTGGAATTTGCACAATTCTAATAATTATATTTCAGCTGAGTTTATAATAAAAGGAACAATGGAACCTTATTTCAAGTTCTGGGATTTCGTTTGGTATTTGTTCAACAACGACCAGGATCTCCAGTGTTGTACTTTCCCGAAGAATACAATCACTGATTTAAGCCAAGAAGTTATTTTAAGATGAAATAATTAATAATGTTGCTCAAAAGTGGGAATCAAATCTTGTGGTTGGAGAAGAAGCACTATTGTTACAGAATACAGAGCGGTCAATTAAGACAGGTTCAAGCTCACTTGGGAGACAAACTACAAATTGCTATTAAGCTGGTAATATATTTAAATTCTAGGAGTAAAGAACAACTCAGAAAAGAAAGTGTGCAGGACAGGACTATGGTGTTTATGGAGGCCAACAAAGTAATTATGAAAAGGAATTTTATACAACAAGTACAAGATAAATCTAAGTTGGTCAAAAAGGAGGTTGATGCTTTTAATGCAAAACTTCACATTTTGGAAGCAATGGGAATGCCATCTTGCTGGGATAAGGAAGAAAAATTATTACCTCCAAATGTTTACAGGTATCCGTTCCTTAAGTCAAGGCAGATTCAAGTGATTTCTTAGATATGACTGGCAAATTGAGCGGACATGATTAGTGGATAAAATGATGAATGACTTTTCCAACATATCAAAAATAGACTGAGTTCGATTATCTTATAATTATCCAACCGGATCAGAATGGGAATGGTTGATCAAATTGGGTCCATAAGTTTCTCAAACACTACAACAGAATTCATTATTCAGCTAAAGTAGGACAGATGACATCTTATGATTGGACCGTGGAAGACATTTTCTATTTGAATATTAGATCCTAGAAAATGCCTTTTTGTAACAATTAGTTGTTATGTTTATTTTGTAAAAAAAAGCTCATGAATAACTCATGAAATGGGTTCATTTTTGGAGAGAAAAGTTTCTATTTTGTATAAAAAGACAACCCCTTCGAGATGTTTAACCAAAAAACTTATTTCCAACTATGACAGATACTAAGTGAGCTGAAAGTAATGAAAGAAGAATAAAGAAATATAATAGATTTCTTCAATATTCACCTGAATATATCGGCTATCTGATATAGCAGAAAATACACAGTAATATTATAATGGTTTAACAAAAGAACATAATTTAGTCACATGAAATCAAGGCAACAATTTATGTCTGGAGAGGTATGATACAAACAACCTGATTATATCATAGGTCTCAGTATAAAATATAACTTTGCTGGGAGATATAAGGGAAATTGATCCTCAGCTTAACCTCTCAGGTGTTTCATATAACTTCAAAATGTTCACATGAAATAGAGTATGAAACTTACAAGAAACAATCATTAATTAATGTTAAAAAATTATCTAAAATATGATTGTGCTTAACAAACATCAGAATACAAAGAAAAATCCTGCAACAAACAAATCATATATCTGGATTCAATCATGCAGACCTTGTTTCTGATACTTATATATCATACAAGTGCCAGAAGCAGATAGAAGCAGATTTCGAGGACTGTGAAACTGATCCCAATCTCTCACTCTGGAAAATTCTGCGAGCTTGAATTGCAGCTCCTTCAGGCTGATATCCATTGCAGTCTCACTACAGGGAGATCCTTCATCAGTCTCAGCCGTATTTAATGCAGAAACTACATCCATATCTATTTTCTTATGATACTGCTGAGACTAGTGTCTATTTTGCTCCCAACAAACTACAACTAAATATATTCTGACATCTATATCTGGGCTCACTTCTGCAGAGAATAACGAACAGAACACACAAAACCCAAATAAGAGATTGGCTTCACAAGGCCAAGACCATGAGAAGACTGAAGAGACATGGACAGGCAGGGACAAGGTAGAAGCTCTGAAAGTGGTGATATGATTCATTGATGCATGACCTCCTTTTAAAGGCAGAGGAGAATGATAGTTCTCCCAACAACCTGAAATTGAAAGAAAGAAAGAGATTGATTCTGGTTTGATTGCGATCCTAGAATCTGGCCAATGGTGAGAGTTACAAAACTACATAGACCATGGATTTAGTCAAGACAAATGAATCATTATGCATGTGCCACATGATATTGCCTGATTTGTAACTGCCCATTACCTATTCGGAAAAAGGACTCTGTACAAAATGCTATGCACAGAGCTCTTATAATGGCCTAAGGCTGAAATTAAACTTCAGACATATGATTGCCAACCAGGATTTGTTGCTGAATTTTGTGCATTATTGATTCATAATCACGAAATGGTAAATTACAAAAGAAGTCTTATCTGCCTGTCAGCAATCCAATGGTTATAATAGAAAATATAGATTTAAGGCTTCCAGGCTAAGCCTACTTTCAATCAAAAATCTCCAAATTATTCGCCAATTCACCATAGGGAACACACTTCTTATTATTTTAGTTAACAAAATTAAAAGGCAAAAAGGGCAAAAATCCACTGAAAAAAGCTAGCCAAAATTTTTTTTGAAGCCAAATTTAGAGTCAGAATTGAACTTATTTTGGAAATTAATGTTTGTCAGCTGATTTAAAGTATTTATTAATTCTAGAAATTAAACTACAGAAGGAATAATCAGAATTGGTAAAATCCTAAAAGCTAGGGTTTGACCCAAGCCTACTCTGGCTGATATTTCATATCTAGATTGTTTCTAAATTTTATCTAACACAATCTAATAGTACATATACAAAAATACCGCCAATCTCTTCAGGCATCCTTTTGCAAAAGTACATCCAAAAATGATAATTCCAGTGCCAAGATAGTAAATAGGCTTATTTCAAGAAAAATATCTTCCAACTTCTAACTTCCTACCACTCCCGAAGCCACGCGTCTTCTTTTGGTGGTTGGAAACAAACTCCCCTGCTGTCCTGACCCTAAATCCTCACAGGCTAATTCTCAAGTTTATAGGGGCCTGAGTGAGGAAACCTACAATCCAAATGGAAAAAACTCGTATTGGAGAACCCAAATCAGAATATGTGCCACGACCAGGATAAATAGTGGCCCGTTGTATTAAACAAGAGAGGAAATCCATGAAAGCTAATAACCCAAAAATATAAAAACCAGGTAAATAGTCAGATTCTTACTTTCTTTAAAAGAGATTTAAAATATTCTTACTTTCTTTTATATTTTGAAAGTATATCATATATATTGCATCATAAGTCAATATACGTGTACATCAAAATTGACACATTCCAGAGTCAAAGGGTGGTCACACAAGATTCCCTTTCCTGCACCAGAAAGGAGAGCTAGCATATCCTCTTTGATTACAGCTTGATGGGTACCTGTATTTTTCTAAAAGTGCCAATCCTAGCAGAAATCTGGATAACTAGACTTGACATAAATGCAGAAAGTTCTAAATCTTCAGACACTCAATCAATTCACATTTCAATGTAATATCTAATGAGTACCTCAACAAACATAGCATAAAACACAAAAATAATCAACCCTTAGACAAACACTCCAGTGAAGAATGATTTTGACGCAGTCGTCCAAGCTTCGTAGCTTTTGTACAGTGAAGTACGTTCAGTCCCAAAAATTCACCTATCTAACATCTATGTGAAAATATGTTTCAGAAAGTGTGGACTGAATCTTGGTTTAGAAAATAATAACATATCTTTTGAGTTGTGCATGTATTTTTATCATCTGAAATAATCAGAAAGCTGGTCTCATATCTATTTACGTTTGTGAGCTCATTATTTTATGAAACAAAATGGAGGAATAAATCTTAACCTCTCTATAAAATGACAATCAGTTAGTACCTGCAAAGAAAACTAGTCAAAGGTGTAATTGCATTTAAGAACTCAATTATGAAACTTTCTCAGATTCGGTTTTAACTAATAATTTTGCCCAGTACTGCATCTTTCGGAATGTATGTTCCCTGATTTGCTAGCAAAATTAGTTCAGGGAAAACAATAGAAATAGCTAAGATTTAAAATCACCATCGATTCCAATTAAGATATCCGGTAACTGCAACATTAAGGCATTATATTGACAAAATTGCAAGATTTCTACTACCATTTCGTAAAGAGACAAAATGCAAATAAGATTTAAAATAAGAAAACAATCTACTTATTTAACTTAAAATGGTCTACTTTGGGATGATAACTGTATTGCAATGGAACCCAAGCACAAATTAAATATTTTGTCTTTTGTCTACCTAAAATCGCTCCAGCAGCTTGAAAACAGGGCACATGTCTTAAATTACTCAAATATGACTTGATTTTTTTTAGATGCAGTCAACCTGACTCGTGGTTTTTCCAATTAATATTTTCAGAGGTTTAACCCAGAATGCGAAATCAATATTAAAGGGTCCAAACAACAATTCTGTCCACATAATTTCGCGCTAAAATCAACCCAAATCCAAAATTCGGACAATTAACATCAGAATCTTGTTGTTTTTCCATTCTTTTACTAGCAATCCCCATGCAAACGCTGTCACTCGTAATGGGGGAATATCTGCAGGTCGAGCCGAGGCCTGTGATTGGAGAGGGGAGCTAATAACAATGCATTCTGGTGCCCATTAATATATATGAAAAAAAGAAGTTAACAAGCAAGTATAATAAATCAATTCGAAGACCTTAGTGGTTTAAATCTAACCAACTGAAACCGAATACAAACAGATCTCTAATAATCAAACTGACATAAAATCAAGTGGTAATTTTGTAGCCAAGAAACAGTGCACGTTAGCAAACATAAACATGAGAAATAGATTATAATAAGCATGCGTAGAATCAGAGACACCAAAGATGTGATTTAATACATAGTCCAAGTAAACAATGAATCAATGAATACTCGTTAAAACCACTGCAAAATTTGAGGAATAAGATGCCGCCTCCTGGAATTAATCAACCTGTAACTTAAAAACTAGTCAAGTAAAAAGAAATTCCAACAAATAAATTTTCCAGATGCCCATAGGCCCTAAGTGTTAAACTTGCGCTCTGATACCATATGTAACAGCCCAAGTAAAACTAAAATTAATGTTAAAAGGAAAACAATTCTTGCAATGAAAGCTCACGTGCTGGCAGTCGTGTCCTTTATCAACTCTTGCAGGCCACTAACGAGCTCCGCCGGCCGCTCCCACCTTCTACCATTGTGCAGTGAGTTTCTGCTTACATTTCGACACTCACTTGAGACTACTTCCAGATCCTAGTCCTAGTTTCTTCCCAGAGAAGAAGATGGAACTCAAAATGATCCCCCTCCATCCTCCTATCATTCCTTAAATAGAAAAACATTGGAAGGGAAACCACATGGCACACCCTCCATTGTGTACATAGGCCAGTCCCAATACATGCCACCTCTCCAAGTTTCGGCTATGCTAATTTTTGAAATTTCCTTTATTATTATTTATGGTATACATTCTTGATTTGTTTATTATTATTTGTTATTTTGGTAACTATTTTTAATTTTATTACTTATATTTTATTTATTTTATTATTTATATACTTATTCATTATTTATTATTACTTATTATTTTTATTACTTTTATTATTATTATTATTTATTATTTATTAGTGTTATTTATTAGTATTCATTATTTTATTAGTATTATTAATTATTATTTTTGTATTAATTTTATGTATTCTATTATTAATTTATTAAGGGAGGGATGTTAGAATGATTCACCCTCAGGGAAAGAAGAATGTTGTGGCCACATCCACAGCCCCCATACATGGCTCCTTTGCATGGAAACCAAAAAGGGACAAGGTCATGGAGGAGCACATGGATATCTTCACCTCACCCATAGGGGTACCGCTACACTGTCAGGTGAAGCAGTTGATTAATTTAACCCCGGGCATGTTTCTACCCAACAAGTCTATCTATCATTGCTCTGTTTTGGAGAACAATGAAATCAAGAGGCAAATTCAGGAATTGTTGTAGAAAGGGCACATCAAGCCAAGTTCATCACCCTTTGGGAGCTTGATCATGTTGTTATAGAAGAAGGACTAGACTCAGAGATTGTATTGACTATCAGACACTAAATAAGATCATTGTTCAGAATAGGTATCTAATCCCATAGATTGAATACCTTCTAGACCAGCACAAGGGGCCCAAATATTTCATTGATATTGACTTGATGTCCGGTTATCACTAGGTACCAATCGAGCCCTCTGATGTGTGGAAGACTTCCTTCAAATCCAAGGAGGACCTTCTCGAATGGTTGGTCATGCCTTTTGGGTTGAAGAATTTCCCCACAACCTTCATGAGGTCGATGCACAGCATATTACATCCCTTCAACAACTCATTCGTGGTAGTGTATTTGGATGACATCTCGACCTTCATCTAGAGTTGGGAAGAGCACCTCCACCATATTTGGCTGGTCCTCCAAACCCTATGACAATATAAATTGTCTGCCAATCTAGAGAAATGCACTTTTGGTATAACTTAGGTTCAATATCTGGGGTACACCATTGATGAGTGGGGTGTGCATGTGGTCCCAGCCAAGATACAAGTTATTCAAGATTGGTCATCCCAACCACTCTGTCTAAGTTCCGCAACTTTCTGGGTATTTGCAATTTCTACTGCATGTTTGTGTTGGGGTTCTCTCATATCATTTGGACTTTGAGTCAAGTCACCAAGGGTGGAGCAAAAAAAAATTATTTTGGCTTGAATCCCAATAAAAGGAATTTGTCAAGTTGAAGCATCATCTCTGCTCTACACTAATGCTCACATTATCGTAACTGCAACAACCATTTGAGATTGAGATAGATGTCTATGACTGTGCTATTGGTGTAGTTCTTGCTCAACAGGGGCATCTACTGGCATATCACAGTGAGACAACTTTAGGCACAATCTGAAAGTATCCCACCTATGATAAACAGATATATTCCATTGTGCAAGCTTGCTAAAAATGGAAGCATTACATTGTGGGGAAGGAAACGATCATCCACACAAACCACCGACCCCTTTAGTTCACACAAACACAAGAAAAGTTACAGAATGATCACCATAAAAAATGGTCCACATACTACAACAATTCCATTCAAACATTAAGTATAAGAATAGAAGCACCAATAATGTTGCATACTACCTCAACCGACTATCAATCATGGTGCTAACTAGTGTGCTAGACTCTTGTGGACACAAGACTTCGAGGTGGCCACATCTTTACAACAGTGATCCATAATTTGGTAACACATACCAGATACTCCTAGAAGGCAAGAAAGTTCCTAATTTTCACCTCTAGGGTGCCTGTTATGCCATCTAGAAAACGTATTTGTTCCTTCAAGCAAGTGATACAGGATGGTTTGGGAGGCGCACCACAGTCGGGTCACTAGACATTTCAAATTAGAGAAAATGGTGGCAATGTTGTATAAGTATTTTTATTAGCCGAACCGTCAACAAGATGTTGGGAAGTACATCATATCCTGCACTACCTGTGTCATTTCCAAATTGACCATTAAGAAGAAAGGCCTATATACTTCTCTGCCTGCTCCTAGTCAGCCTTGGTAATCCATTTCCATGGATTGCATGTTAGGCCTTCCTTCTACTAAGCATGGCAACGACTGTGTTTTTGTGGTCTTTGACAAATTCTCTAAGATGGGCATTCTGGTGGCTTGCAAGAAAAATATCACAATAGAAGCCACCTAAGCTCCTCTTTGAACGAATGTGAGTACACTTTGGGATTCCACAGTCCATTATCTCAGAATGGGACAGCAAGTTCCTGAGTACATTTTGGTCAAGCCTTTGGTCGATGCTGGATACCAACCTCACTAAGTCCATGACCTTCCATCCCTAAACTGATTTCCAAACAAAGGTTTTCAATAGGATGATTGTGCACATTCTACACATGTACAACTCAATGTATCCATGCACAAGGGATGAAATCCTCCCCTATGTCCAACACAATTACAACATAGGTCTCCATTACTCAACTAGCCACAACCCCTTTCAAGTAGGATTGGGATTCTAACCACTATGTCCCATTGATGTGGTCATACCATTTGTAGCTACTCAAGTAGATTCTGCTCATGTCTAGGCCAAAGCTGACAGGGATAAAAAATTCATTGAGCGCATTCAACACATCCACCAATAGGTCCATGAAATATTGGATAGAGATAATTCTAAGTAAAATAAACATCATGATCAAAATTGGGTTCCACACAAGTTCCAAGTGGGTGATAAAGTTTGGTTACATTTGCAGAAGGAGCATCTTGATGGAGCCTACTACAAGCTTCAACCACTCTGATATGGGCCATACACCATCACTAAGGTTGTGTGAGACAATGTCTTTGAGCTCAACATTGCCCCATTCCTTGGTCTGCACCTAATGTTCAATGTGGATTTCCTTTTTCCATACTTTCCACCATTATTAGACACATCATACATTGCAAAACAACTCACACCAATAGAAATAAACCCAGACTACATGGAACAAGCCACAAATGATCAAATCATGGGTGCACAAATCAAGAACATTTGCTACTAGAAGATCAAATTGTATCGGGTTGTCAAAGCTGGTGAACTTTTGCACCAAGGAAAGTGGCTCACTAGGGACCAAGTTCAACAAAAATTCCTCCATCTCATGGAGGCACTCAACATAATGGGGACCATTACTTCCTAAAGGGGGAGGACCGATCTAGGTGGATATTGGTGGCCATCTGCCTATTGCACTTGGACCCCCACCGTTGTTTCCTTTTGTTGGAAATAATACTAAGAGGGGGGTGAATCGGTATTAGCAAGTCAATAATATTTCATTTCAGATTTATATACGCTACTTCAATTAATCAAACTTGCGTGTATACGCAACTGTATTTAAGGCAACTAGCATATACCCTTCAAACTTATAACTTAGTTAATTCATCATATGTTGATCTTTAATCTGTGCATCAAAACCATATAAACAATAACTAGGTTCAGTAAAAACAGAACAAACAATCACACACATGAACACAAGATATAAGGTGGAAACCCAGTGTGGGTGAAAACCACCTGCTGCAATCATCTCTATCTTCTTTTAATAAGAAACTTCTTTTTACAACTTTTGTATTGGTGCAGTCTTATACCAGTACACAGGCTTCTACTTGCATAAGGCTACAACCTTCTTTTTTTCTCTATCTTCTCCTAGAAGGGAGCTACAACCCCCTAGCTCTTGTACTAGCTTATGTTTTTACTAGAACATAGGTGCTAGCCTATAGAAGGCTACAACCTTCTCTTTTCTTCCAGGGACCCCATTTCATAAATTTTCAAACTGGATCCATCAAATATATCTGCATCAATCAATATCCTTTGCACAAATGAAAACTGAATCAATCAATCACTTCTCAAAATGTTGTAACCAGAATATAGTAATAGTAACCAGAACCCAAGCAAGAACCTATAACACCGCAACAACAAACAAAAGTAGCTAAAGTATCTTTTATTAGGTATACACTACTTCAATATGTCGAACCTATGTACATACACCATTTTCCCAAGGCGAACCTGCGTATACGCTGTTTTGATATGCAGAACTAGCGTGTATACGCGCCTCGGCTAAAGTGAACCTACGTATAGATTTGTAAATGATGATTTAAACTTTACAACAATTCCACACATAAGTTATACCCAGATCATCATATTTACAGGTTACAACATGCACCGATTATTCAGATAAAAGATCAAAACCACACAAAGATACTTCTCTTCAAGCCTTAAGATATTGACCCATCAATAGAAATTATCCTTCATCAAATGCTCAGGTTCATCCTTGATTCAAATCTAGCAGTGCACCATAACCCAATAACCTGTATTCTAGATCTTGCTCTTCATTAGATATTCAATTCATGAGTGACTTTGCCTAATGATCTTCTCCTCCTTTTATAGACTTAGGCCTTACTCAATACCATGGTCCAAAACCACTTAGAATCAATACCTTGGACTAAATACCTGGGGTTAACACTTTAGACAAGATACCTTGAACCAATACCATGGATCAAAATACCATGGATTAAATACCACAGACCAAAACTAAGTTTTCCAACATGTACGTGCCTTTCCTTCCATGAAAGTTCATGTGTATGCTATACACGCCTTTTGGTATGCGAACACGCGTGTACATGTAGCTTGGTCCATGGGGAACCTGTGTATACCTCTGTTTCTTCATTCTGTGAGCCTGAACTGTGATTTGTCATCTGTGTGAGTTTCCATGAAGGATAGCACCTGTGTCATAGAGCCAAATATGTATCATAATGCCAACAATCTCCCTCTTTGGACTTAATGGCAACCCCAAGTCACTCTCCCCCTTTGTCATCAAGGGCAAAGGGTTATGCTCCCCCTGAGTACATGTTGAATTCTCTAATATGCTGAAGTGTGTTGTCCATGCTCCCCCTGAATATAAGCAAGGTCTGCAAAAAGATGACTCTATACATACATCATAAAGGACCTTACTATCACTAATGACTCATACATACATCCATCTCCCAACCAAGTGGGGATATACCAACTTTCATCATCCACCCAACCAAGTGGGTATATACCAAATGTCTATACATGTTAGAACAAGAACATTACATCATCCATCCCATGCATAGTGGGGAAACAAAATAGGTCATTTCATGACCTTGACAATAAAAGATATACATGACATAGAGACCAAATATCTTAAAACAAGACTATGATAGTTATCAGTAACTATCATTAGCAGCATCTGTCAATCACCATCTAGACCAGCAACCATGATCTCCGCCTGAACCTGTTCTACCTAAATAAAAAACAACTGTGAATTTGTACCAAGATCTTCTAAGATAATGCCAACAATGCATTACTATAAGTATATGCTCCCCCTAAACCCGTGCCAGATGATCATTATCAGACCCATATCAGACTCCTTTCATCCGCGGTTTTTCTTCAAACCAACATATATGCGACTATATCCACAACAACAAGTGTATGTAAGATGATACACTTCATGAAACTCGCGTACAACCACTTTTCTCTAAAACAAATAAGTTTTAACAGCAATATGATGCATCAACTACTCCTAGCTTATGTCTGAGATATTCAAATGTCTCTCTGGACAATGGTTTGGCAAATATATCAGCAACCTATTCTTTGGAGGGAACATACTCCAATTTGACCTTTTTTTCAAGCACTTGTTCACATAGAAAATGATATTTGACGGGTATGTGCTTGGTCTTGGAATGCATGAATGGATTCTTTGAAATACTGATTGCACTTGTATTATCACATAGAATGGAGATGAGTGGAGTACATGTGACCTAAATGTCTTGCAATGTTTGCATCATCCAAAGGAGTTGTGTGCAACAAGATTCAACAACCACATATTCTACTTCAGCTATAGATAATACAATTGAAATAATATA